>VXBX01000143.1:0-78848 GCA_013400415.1 Scytalopus superciliaris | reverse complement strand
CCCCGCCGTGCAGGGGCTGGGCTGGGCTGGGCTGGGGCTGGGCTGGGCTGGGGCTGGGCTGGGCTGGGTGCCCGCTCGGCCCGAGGCCTGCCGAGCTCAGGGACACGGGTATAAAATACACCCCTGCAGAGGCTCCTGCCTGCAAGCTGAGGAGAATGCTTCTTGCTGTTGGTTTTCTCTTCGTTTTGTTTTTTTTGATTTTATTGTATTGCAAAACTTCGCTTACGGTTTGTTTTTTTTTCTTCCTTAGCTTTTCAGTGGATTTTACACTGCAGCGGGCTGATAATTTGTACATCTAAATGAATAGAAAGAATCTGAGTGAAACGAGTTGGTGGGTTATAGTTACAGGGACATAACTTTTTAGTGTAGCCGAGGTTATGAAAAAATCAACAATGTCAAAGGAATAAAACAAAATTACAAGACTCCCTTACACACGTGGCTTCTGTAATTAGTGAACATTGGGTTGCACTTGCCTGTCCTGAGTACTTGTGTTCATTAAAGGAAAAATGAAACAGTTTACATGCACTTATGGGTAAAAACCCAGGAAGGAAGACAACAGCAGCACCACGGCCAGTGTGATTTCTGTCTATGCAATTCACGTTTCATCTTCCAAATATATAATTGATTTGCAAAAAGTAGGCACATTCCAAGGTGGATAAGGCATAGGGCAAAGGGTAATTCCAAAACTCTTGTAATGCGCTAGAGAAATTCGTGTCATCTTTCTCAAATACTCAGCAGTGTGCCTTAGAAAAATGGAGTGGTTCAGAGAAGGACAGTGACACTTTTTAAGAGTTAAAAAAGTTTAAGGTCATTTATTTTAAAGGGATATTATGCAGGCTCTAGAGTTAGGACTTTTAGTGAAAATTACTAATGCAATTAAATGCACTAAAGTGTATTTTTTCAAAATATCGGTGAAGGCATTTTTAGGAAATGAAAACAGTTAAACCAAACCAACTAACAAAGCAGTGTGATAATACCACAGCTGTGGATCATTGGCACCAGCAACTCCACTCCCTGTTACTGCAGGCAACCTCTTCCTATAACACCTTCCTTAAAGTGATCAAGCACAGTGTTAAGCTGTTTAGATATCCTGCGGCATGTAAACCTAAAAGGCCAGAAATGTTGAAGACAAACTAAAGACTAGAAAACAGCAATGTAAAATGTAAAGAAGACATTCCACCTTTAAGGAATGCTTGAAGGAACTGACTTAGTTTACTTGGGCAGAGTCTGAGAAGTTCTTACATCGTATATTGAGAGTGGTGATTGTTTTTCATAATTTGGGAAATGATTAGATGTTAGGAAAATGTTACTCTTTGTTAGGAAAGAGCACTTGTGATACTTGTGTTTTTAAGAAGAGGCTGAACGACTGCCTGGCTGCAGTGGTGTGGATTGTGTCAGTTCTGCTTCAGTGCTGGAGTCGGGACTTCAGCTTACCAGGCCAAGGTAGCCTGTGGTTGTCCTCTTGGCCATCCTACTGTTTTTGTATGATTTGCAATAGGTCGTAGCAGAGATTGTTTAGACTGTTTCTTTGACTTTGCACTGCGTAATTTAATTCCATTCCTGTTGCCACAGAGCTCTTTCCTCCAGACACAATATTATATAGAAAAATATTCTATTATATTTCTTTCCAGGGTTTCACATCTCCCTGCCTTAAAATTATTCTCCCTTGTGAATACTTCAGAATGTTTCTGTATTGCTGCCCAGAGGCTTCCCAGGAAGTAGAAAAAGGAAAATTCATGCAATTCTTGTCAGTTCCCCAGCTGTCTGCTGAACTCTGAAGGCATTTCTGAAGCTGAACAGAATTGTGCTAAAAGATCAATTACAGCAGAAAAGGCAGTGAATCTAAGCACAGAATCAGAAAGAGCTTGCCTTTGCAGCCCTTTAAATTCTGCTGAATTTGTTATTAATACTGAAACCAAAGGTTTATGTTAGATTCTTGCATTCTGTATATAATTTTTTTTTTCACTAGACAGGTGCAGGACTGTTCTTCAGTACTGCAGGACTTTTCATCAGTACCATATTTGCTTTTATGATGGGAAAAAAACCCAAATGGCTTTCATATATTACCTTTTTACACTTCATATGTGAACTAAAAATCCCTCTGCCAGTTTTTCTAAAGGCTTTGAGGTTAAAGAGATCATAGTTCAAAAACAGATGAGTGCCTCAATATACACCCACCCACCCAACTATATTTATAAAATATTTCTTACTTTTTAGTGTGAATTACATTGAGAGCTTTTTTTTTTTTGTTCTTTTGGGCTTGGGGCTGTTAGAATATTTTGGTGGAGAAGGAATTTTCTTGGTTGATCTTTAAACCCCATACTGACAGCTGCTTTCAGAGTAAGATGTGTAAATCACAGTTTTCAGTTATACTTTCTCAGTAGCTAAGAGTGTTTATTTGTGAGCACCAACAAGACTGTAGGGGGCAGGACTTAAACCTGCAGGAAACCTTGATTTATGAATTTTCCTTTAACTCTGTAAACTTTGTAGATAAAATATCTCTGCATGGCATAAAACAATAAGCATGCAGGAGAGAGTGATGTAACCTAGTTTGGAATATTTTAACAGCTTAAACGCTACCAAGTGTGTAGTCCCAAAGCATTTCTGAAGATGCATCTGTGTAGATGTTGAGATGGACTCCAGTGACCTTACAGGTGGATGTAAAATTTGCTGTTATGATGATGGAGGGTGGTGCCACCTCTGTGGTAACTTAAAACACATTTGTCACCTATATTGTCATCTCTGTTTCCTCTCATGGTAATGGGAACTCTGTCCTTATTGCATGAAGCTTAACTTACAAGTTACAAGCATGATTCTATTACAGAAGAGCTTCAGTCTCTGCCGCTTTAGATTCCACAACCAACTCTACCTGACCAAAAAGGCTGTGTCTGTCAATGCCATACTGCTGCAGAGGTGTTTCTGTAAGACCTTGGGAGACCAAGGCTCTTTGGTTTTAGAGCTAGTAGATCCAGCATGAGACCTTTGTCATGAGACACTGAACACGTAAGGTTACTTCTTTAGTGCACTTAGAACATTTGAAGGTTGTTGGAAGTAATTTTTTCTCATGAGTATAAGTGGTGGTTCTGTATCATTGAGGAAACTCGTTTGGATTTCAGAATTGCAAAGCAGTAACAAATGTAAAACACTTATTAAAAAAATCCCATTATTTCATATGCTCACGCCACTTTCCAAAACTTGCCTTTGCGGTTCTGTCTCCATCTGACTCCAGGCAAGGATTTTTCAAATTCTGTAAGTTGCAAAATGAACGCATAGATGCAGTTCCAGTTCTGTCAACATGTTACAAGGGAAAAATTCCATTCTGAGTATGTGAAGTGACATCTAAGCAGAAAGAAAATTATAGTCCATGGCTCATTTGGTGATTTTTATTGCACGCCTAAAATAAGTATATTACACTATGTATAGTAAGGCACATTTTCAGATTTGCACTATGTTGCAACATTCTCCATATCTATAGCTGTAGATTTTGTCTTCATTTTTCTGTTTGGGGTTTGTTGGGTTTTTTTCCCCCTCATCCTTTCATGACTACTTTTACAAGTACTTTGCTTCTCCTTCTGGATCTTGTTTTTGGGCATTTTACGTGATATGTCTCGTGTTGCCAAAGGAAAAGACAGGGGTAGCTTGGAACAGTGGAAGATTTTTCCATGAATAAAGATGTGTCTAAAATGTACTTTCATCAGTGTTGATGAGCACAGACTGTACTACAATGCCATCTACATTGCTGCCTTGAACAGGGCAAGTTTACTTTGATAAACACTTTGTCAAGAGACACCAAGAATGAATGTCATGGGCACGACAAGACAAAAGGTCAGATTTGAGTGAGTCCCTAACGATGCTGCAGCAATGTGGTCAGTACTTTTCAGGCACCAGTAGAGAAGGTCAGTGGCATCTCAGGCTCTTGTTAATGAGCCAGTTGTTTTGACAAAACAAAACAACTTTTCAGGATACTAGGACATGAAATTACATGTCTATGGATTGGTTTTGTTTACTGGTGAAGTCATGGTCATCTGGGAGCAAGGACTGATGCCCAGAGATGTTTTGTATATATTGTGAAATGATACTTTATTGTTCTGTGAGTTCATGAAAGTAAATGTTTTACAGGGTTAGTGGGTAGGAAAATAGTGTTTTTATCATTTAAAGAGCTAAGTTTTCAAAGATTTCTTTAAATACAACATTCCTAATTAATAAAAAACTGTTGAATTCTGAGTCCTGGAGTATGCTGAATACAAGGCACACTTTCCCCCACAGATTCTGGAGGATCTGTCTGTGAAAACATGATGGGAACACTGAGAAATATGAAAAATTCTTCTCAGGAGTAATCATGTTTCTGAGATCTATTGTTGCTATCGTTGTCTATGTAGAAACTGTTACTACATTATCTATCTTTCGAAGAAGGATTACTGCAATCAGCATTTTTTACTGTTAGATGTGTTGCTGTTACTGTTAACATCTTTCATATTATTGCCTAGAACAATTCATAATACTGAATTGCAGGATTTTTATTAGTATCTATTACTTCATGTAACTTTACAATAAAATGTGACATGCACGGAACAGTTGATTTAAATGTTAATGCACTTTTGATAGATCAACAGAAGTTAACATTTACCCTTGAGAAGATAATTCTGATTTTTAATATTTGTAGATAAATTGTGGTTGCCTGTAAAAGTCACAATTACTACATTTGCAGCCTAGAAATCAATAAATACAAAACTGTTTTTAGAATTTTAAAGTGGTTGCCCCAGTCAGTGAATAATAAAGTGTTGCCTTTATGCTTCAGTGACTCATATGATAAATATTGGGTCTCTAAGCCTATGATGAGATATATCTTCAAGTTCTACTGTGCTGCTACTTTGTGTCTCCTGTTCATCTATGTGTGTTTAAATCCACAGTGTGGAGCTGTTTGAGACAAAACCACTGCCTGAAACTGTTTATGCTGGTGTGGAAGTCAGAGTGTTCAAGCTGAGTGGGCTTCTGTGGACTGCAGTTTGTGCAGTCTGAATTAGCTGACTTCCATCTTTCAGATGACTGTTTGGTCTTAGAATTTCTGAGTTCACCTTTTGAATCAACACCTTAAACTTTATGTTCTCAATCTTTGAGTACTATTTTCCAGATACATGTGACAAACAAGTAAGTATTCTTTATTTAGTACTTGAGATTTCCCCTCTGTTTCATTTTAAAACATAAAGTGTATCTGCATTGTTTAATGATGTTAGAATGGGCTAATCTGGCACCTAAAGTAACGGGTTTTCTGTTGAACCTCGGGACAGAAACACAAGTACAGACTTGCCTGTTTTCACTTTGTGTGTTTAGTCCTACTTTAAGTCTCAAACTTCTTCAAGGGTGGTGGTAAAAATGTAAGATTAATTTTTACTCTATGGAACATTTAATCTTAATTCCCTGTCCAGGATTGTCAGTAGGGAAATAATGCGAGCTGTGGTGCTTTGTATGTTCTTTAATGCAGGTTTCAGTTTATTGCTGTTTTGAACTGGGCCTTACACATCACAGGAACACCAGCTTGTCATGAGATGTAAACAGTTTCTCATTGTACCTCATTCTCTTGGCTAGATTTGAACCTGGGAGTAGTGAGAAGGATAATTTTAATAAGTAATTGAAATTTTGGCTTTTAGAAGCTTATGGAGGAAATGAAGGTGGTGTTCAGAAATTGCAGCTTGACCACCAGGGCAGACTTGGTTTCAAACAGCTGCAGAGTGAAATTCCGTTGTTGACTGACCAGCCTAAGCAATGTGTATGATGCAAAATGACAATGCTGTGGCTGAAAATGCCCTTTTTTGCTCATGCCACATTGAGGAACATATGTGTTTGTATATCTTCTACATTATTCTTAGATTGGTTTCTATTATGTGCATTTTCTGTGTTTTAAAACCTGCTATGAGTCAAACATTCTAATAAAAAAAGGCTTTGTTTTCTCCCAAGACATTGAACAGTAACATTGAAGGTTATGGACAGGTTTTTTGGTTTTGTACTCTGGCCGGTAGCCATTCATATTTGCAGTCTTCAAAATCATGCTTTGAACGTGGTCTTACACTGAGCCAATTAACCTGATACCTTGGGCTAAGTTTAATATTCTGCATATGTTCTACATGCTGTGAAAACTACACTCTTCTGCTTTATCAGTGGTACAGTTGGCTCCAGTTTATACTAGCTGTTGTCCTGGGTTGCCAGCCCGGTATCCATGTGGTCATCTACTGGCATATTTCATCCATTTTTGGAATGTAATGCAGTTCAGTCTTTCTCCAGTTTGTGAATTCTAGTTACTTGAAGTCAGAGCATTCGCTTATTTGATGTGCTTTTGAATGAAATAACTACTAATGGATGCATTGTTTTGGTTTCTGTTTTCCCCCAAAGGAGACCTCTGATGTGAACTAAAAATTACTTCCATTTTTTGCAGACAAGAAGTAAAGGTAGACCCACTTGTGCTTCCATTGAGGGGGCGGAGAGGATTTAGTAGTTTTTGAGAAGAACTTGCACTGTTTTTCTCTCATCTCCGTAGTTTCAGCGTTAGACCCAAGTGCAGGAGTGGTTGTGGGAAATAAACTCTAGAGAGTAGGAGCTGGCAGAGGGGGGCGCTTCAGGTTAAGAGGACTTGCCTGGGTCTTCTCTGGGACTGGCAATTTGCCCTTCTACTTTATTTAAGGAACAGAAAAGAGACTTCAGTCTTCGGGACTGCCACACTGCCATCTTTCACCAGTCTTGCACTGCACATGTGACAGTTCTTTAAAAAGGAAACCCCAAAACTCTTTGCTGTGATCACTGCAAACTAAATTAAAATAATTCACGACTGCTCTAGTTTTGAAGCTCCCTGATGAATAGCTGGGGAGTTTTGCAGCAGCAGTCTTGAAGAGGAGGTTAGAAAATTACTGTTCCTTCTCCAGTGATATGTATCATAACATTTTTACTACTGCATGATCTGTGTTGCCGGCATGAAACATTATGATTTGATTAATTTAGGGATTTATGACATTGTAGTAATCAGGCTTTCACAATTGGTATTGTAGTAGGAATGGCTTTCTCCAGCAACTGGGCTGCCTATAACTTGGCAAATTACTGGTGCTGCCAGAGAAATAGTTTCTTGTTATTTTGTTAATCCAGTGAAGTTGGCTGCTTTAGATTATGCAGGAAACTAAAAAGGTGGGGATCTGTTGTAAGTCCTCAGTTCTGCTGTTATGAGCCCTCAGTGACCATCCACTCTAGTTGGTGACAAATGCAAGTATTTCCCATTCTAAGATCTGGTTCAGGGGATCAGTCTGATGCCATCCGTAACTGATTGCATAACATACTTCCCAATGGAGAAGTGAACAAATAGAATTTGTAAAGGAATGTTATTAAAGAGAATTTTATGTCATTTTTTTACATAAAATGTTTATTGAGGTTGCTGAGTGTATGTGACAGATGGTGCTCTTATGTCACATCCTATCTTTCATTTTGTTTTGGAACATGCAAGTCTTCCATGCATGCATAATTGCATTACAACATTGTAGGTTTTTTTTTTTTTTGTACTCGCTGAAACATAAAGGATTAATCCAATGTGGGATCTTTACTGGGGGGTTGTGCTAGCCATGCTGTTAAGCTGTTTGCTTTGGTGTTAAGTGTTGGCTAACTAGCATGGTTTATAATTTTTGCCTTCCTAAGTTAAACTTCAGTTGTAAAGGAAAAAGTGAGAAATTATTTCATCAATCTGCTGAAAGTAGTCAAGTAATTAGATGATGTTCACAACATAATAATGGGGTTTTTTTTCTCTGCATTGTGAAGCAAATAAAATTAATAGTTTCTTCACAATAAAAGAATGCAGGTATATATGAATTTTCCAGCTTGAGTATCTTTCAGATGCCAGTGCCTTAATGTTTTATGATGTGCAGTAAGTATCTGTATGACTCTAAAATTGTAATGAAGAAAAATATGTATTAATTTTCCTTATATGTGGCATTTTTCCCTTTCAGTTAACTGGAGAATGAACTTGAGCCTGACTTCATTGGAATGTTGCCAGCCTAACTTTTTTATTTATATGGTGTCCTGAATAGCTTCTGCGGTCTCTTTATGCCTGGACTAGTGGATGGAACATGTCCTTGGCTTACGTTGAACAAATTTGTCCATTATAGTGCTTTTCTACCCAAAGAGTGTTTTGCAAGGAATGTAGAGATTGTCTGTTTTACAGATTGAGGAACTGGAAATGTATGTGAGACACACAGAATATACAAGACCAACAAGTCAATAATGTTGCTGAAAATTTTAACATGAGTCTTATCCCACTTATAATTATTTTGACTGGTGACTCTTGCAGCATCTATAATCTGACTATATTGACATGCTGTTGGTTGATTAAGAAAATGCTGAATATGCCTGATTCTGGTTTTGCAATGAAGTCAGACATCACGTTTGATTATTTAAAGCATTGGTCAAGTAAACTTACAGATATCCTGTTCATATTTTTTTGTGTGAATTCTGTTTTTGAAAATTACTCAATCCTAATCCTAACCTTCCAGCATTACATTATGTAATATTTCAGCAGCATTTGTACTTTCTTACACTATCAATGTGCTTTATCTCTGATGCCGCTTAACTGATGCAGAATAACTGTTGTTTCATCATAAGATACATCAGCCATTGCAGTATTGGAAATGTAAAGGCGACTGGTACTGGTAATGCCTGATAAGGGAAATGTGCCAACTTGCCAGGCTAGTTATGCTGCTTATGCTGTGTGAAGAGCAGAAGTACAGCAGGAACCAGGGTTTTTTCCCCTTAGTAGTATAAAGGTGATGTGAGTAAAACTGCAGTGTCAGGCCAAAGCCTGTCTACAGGAATTGAGAGGTGTGTGTATCAACTTCCTTGTGGTGTATTGCTGCAAATGTAAGATGCACTGTGTAAGGGATGGTTGCTGTCAAGTCGTAGGATGTGGTGAGACAAAAGGAGTTGCACATGACTTACTTCATGCCACAACTTTCTACTTGATTTCCCTTAGTTGCGGTGTCCGTTCCATAGTTTTACATTATCAAAACTAAAGAATGTAATCTTTCTTTTTTTCTCTTGAAGCATCCTTGTAAGACATAGGGTACCTTATGTTAAATAACAGTTGGATTATGAGGAACAGGCCAATTGAAAGTCTTACACTTTTTCATATTGCATCTCAAAGTGGTATATACTCCATGCAAGTTTATTGTTGGCAAATTAATTTTTAATTGGTATCACAAGTAATTGCTACTTTCTGTCCAGTTTAACAACCAAACCATTTCTAGTGCAGTTGCTTTTACCCTGCCATAGACTCTCTTTGACAACATACACGTATACAAAAAGGCAATAAGTTGTGGTTTGTAACAGCCATAAACTTGTCTATAGCATTTCTGATTTCTGTTTATTAGGACTTAAAAGTTTGTTCAGTTAACTCATTGGCTGTTAATTAACAGAATACTTACTAGGACTTAAAGAAGATGAGCTAATGAAAATTTATGCTGAGGTGTCAACCATGTTAAAATTCAATTATAGTCTGATCCTTAAGACTTTCAGCATTATGTGTTACCATATCTTCAGCTGACAGATCTTCTGATTTGATTGAATAAATACTGAATAATGTTCAGGTTCTTTTTAACTATTTTGAACAGTTTATCTGCTGTTTCCTGTTATTCTTTCTTACCAAAATACTGACACAATGAAGGCTTTTTCCCCTATTTTTTTTCAATTGAGTATTTTGACGATTGAGTATTTGCAAGATCACCATTAATTCTTTAAAACATTTTTGACGTAAGTATAATGCCATGCAGGTTTTGGTCATTTATATTTCTAGTTGCTAGAAGTTAACTTGCTATCTTATGATGATTTTCTGATTGACTTTCTGAAATTAGAGTTCTGTGGCCTTGCAGCTGAGTGTGGTGGTGGGTTTGGTTTGGCTGTTTTTTTCCCTCTTCACTCAGGTCCTTAGAACTTCCTCATGCTTCTGCCTTCCTTAGGCTAGCTGAGAGGCCTTTTGGCCTCTTCTGCATCTGTCTTGAACAGAGAACAGCAGACAGTCTGTCAGCTCAGAGCAGTAGCAAGAGGCTCAATTCTTCCACAAAGGAGCTAGATTTCTAAGCTTATTTTCAAGGTTTTTTTCTTTCTTTTTTTTTTGACAATACTTGATCTTTGGTTGGTCTATCCATTTCTAATGGTAAAAATATATAGACAGTTTTGTGATACCACTCTGCCATGGGAACAAATTGTTTAATGATTTCATATGTGGATATGAAACCTCCCCCCCATTTCTCCCTTTATTATTTTTATTTATAAGCTTCACAAGTGTGGAGGGAATGGCAGAACAACTAAGGAAGCAATAATAAAAGGGCAGGTGTGCTGGATATAATTTTTTAGCCTGTGTGATAATATGTTATTGAACTTCAGCTACTATCATGGTCTGTTCAGAAGCTTTATTAGATATCTTACCAACAGATACCAGAGTAAGTCAATGTGGCATTGTTACTTCCCCATAGAGTTTGAAGATTTATCGGAATAAATCCTGTGGCAGTGAGGTAAAGGTTCCTTTGCTACAGTTATGTCAGGAAACCACATGGGGAGGGAAAGGAAGGGGTAAAAGGAGAGTAAGTCCCTAGAAAGTGTGAATCATGTAGCAGGTGTCATTGTATAAAGGAGGAAATGTGTGAAATTCAGGCCCAGAGAGTGGAAGAAGGCTCCTATACTTATCTTCCAGTATATTATTTTCTTCAGCTCCTGGTGTTACTTTTGCAAGAATAGTAGGGTCCCTTGGTAAAATTAGTTGGGTCAGTATGCAAAGTGTTCCCTTTCATAACAGTCCTAACACACCTGTTTTCGTTTTGTTTTCAGCTGTATCTCATTGGAGGATCTTTTGGACTCCGTGAATTTGCTCAAATAAGATATGATGTCCACAAACTACATGGCAAGGTAGTTGAAATTAAATTTCATTTAATTTTGCCCACATACTGTTTTCTAAAGGATTGCTAGGACAAGCGAACTTGGTGTAGAAGATTTGCTTTTGACCACTGGGCCCTGGGCTACAGCTGAGGCTCTTGGGCACTGGGCAGAGTAGGTAGAATAAAGGGGCTGACATGATGATGAATCCTTTCACTGTCCGTGAAAAGGATCAACCTAAATAATAGAAACATTTTGTTCCTTTGGTTGATTATAAGTGGCAGTTCTGAATCCTGAGAAAGAAGTGTAGCACATCTAGAAGGAGGTTGTTACAAAGATACTGTATCCGATTTAGACTAAGAAAACCGATATTTTAGAAGGTTCAGTTTTCAAACAGTACTTGGCAGTGAGTATATAAGGTTAGATGGTTTCCAGGGTTTGGCTTTGTATTGACTGAGACAAGCAGATACCTTTGGCACTGTGCTACATCCTGCTCTTTAAGCTCTGTGAAAGAAACAGGAGCTAGCTTTCACCCAGTGTGTCAGAATATACTATATTTCTTTACTTAAATGACCATGAAACCTTCTGTCTGAGGGAAGTAGCATGTTTACTAGTGCTACTTACACCTCCAAGTTAGCACTAGTTCCAAATTGCATATGAAATGACCTGAAAGGAGCATGTGAGTTCAGCAGAAAGTAATATTGGCTTGTTTTCCATAGCTTGGTAATACACAGGTCTGCCTTTGCAAGGCAGAAACTTTCTGGTCTCAGTGCTGCTGACTTGCAGGTTGCAAAAAGCTTTTTTTAAAGACTGTATGGTACTTTATATAAAAAACTTTTGTGCAGGACTCTGGATGCTGTGGCTTTCTACTGTAGTCAAATCTTTGGGATCCTGAGATATTGAAAGTTTGGAGACTGCCTTGTTTTGTCTTAGGCTCTTATTGTGGGTCATCTAAATTACTTTAACCATTCCTCATTGATCCTTTTGTTGCATGCCTTACAAGCTGTGACCTTGCATGCACCATGTGGCCTGGTCCTGCTCAGTCTTGTGTAGACAGGGGAGAGTAATCTTACAAGTTTTTTCTCCTGTGTTGTCTTCTGGGTATCTATTTTCTCTCAGTCCTAGTCTCCTAGGACCAGTTGGAGCCTTTAAGTTTTTCTCCACCCAGGTGGGGTTCACAACAGGGGCAAGAAGTTGCCCATTGAGTTTTGGTCAGATTCATACTCAGTGAATTGTGTTTGACTCGATGATCTGCACTGTGACCACAGCCTTGGGAAAATACTGTTGTACTCATTCAGATCTGTGAGGCTTTTTGTCCCAGCATTTATCCTCAGAGGAAATGTCACTGAATTAGTCAGTACTACATGAAAGCTCTCAGGACTCTACCTCACCCTGGAGTTTTTAAACTCTGAAAAACAAAAAGAGTTAAGAGTTCTGCTCTAGCCAGTATAACTTAACACTGCAGCATCTCTCCTGTGTTTCCTTTTTCTGTTTTTTGCCATTTTATTTAGTAGGAAATGAAATTTAAATAAAGAATGATCCAGTATTGGCTAAGAACAACTTTGGACTTGTTTGTAAATGGACAAATCAAAGCAATGTGTTCCATTAATTTCTATGTCAAAAAAAGAGTTGAAAGCCATTCTAATTCATTAGATAAGAATAAGACAGCAAAAGAGATTAGAATGTATTTTAATGGATACACAAGTCTAATTTAAAATGTATGTAAAACTCAGAAAAAGAACATGAAGTAATTTAAAAGTGTTGTTAAAATTCTGATGGTCATAACATCTAGGGTTTTCTGTCACTGGTGAAAATATTTTAGTGTTGGACTAGAATATGCTTTTCTAATATGACACAATTTGACTACTCTAAGTCCTTATCAGAACAGGGACAAGTGGACAAGTGCTCCTTTCAGGGGGTTGGACAGTTATGTGCAAATGGAAATAAGCAATAAAGTAGGATTTTATTTATTTTTTTTTGGTTGCAGCTGCTCCTTTGGAATAGTAACAATATTTAATTAAGTAACACTTTCCATACAAGGAGCTCAAAAGACTTTAACAGAATTTAAATGAATTAAGTTTTGTAGTCTTACTGTCTGAAAACATAGGATTACTTACATTTTACTGCTGGAGGTTGCAAAACTTAAAGGAACCCATCCAAAAGTAGTCTAGGATTCATAACACCCAAGGGCCTATCTTTTTTGATTATGTTTTAAGGCTGTGCAAACTCCAGTATGTCCTCTTTTGTAAGCATGACTCCTGAACTTGTTTTCTCGGTATTTGAACTGCTAAAAAGACAGAACTTAGACAATCCTTTTATGGTAAATCTCTAATACATTTCAAATGCTAAACTGTGATCCTTTCCCTTCAAGAGTATTTGTCCTTTTCCTTTTTTGCTCTAACTTCTCATTGTGCTGGGAGGGAAAACACAGTAGTAAGCCAGTTCTCAGTCAACAGGGGTATTTCAAAGGCAGCATTATAGTAGAACTGCTGCTATATAGTCATCTTTCAGTGACTGAGGGGTTAATTGCCAGTTTGTGTTCTTGTGGCTTAATGAGCAGACCTACATTAGTAATAATGAATGTTATCAATGTCAAACTGGCTTTTGAAGAACATTCCCTGATCAAGGAATTAAAATTCAAGAGAAAATGGTGGTTTGCACTCTTGAAGTAGCGTGGTTTCATGGTGATGCATTGGTCTGGGGCTGGCATTAGGGTTGGAAGAGAGACAGGGACAAGAGCTGTAGCTGGAGTGGGGCTGGGAAGAGGCTGCAGAAGGAATTATGTCCTTCTGTTCATTTGGGCTGTATCTCAGACTGCGACTCAGCCCACGTATAGTATAGAGAGACAGAGCCTAGAGCTGCAGTTGAAGAGGGGTTATTAGCTTCTAAAGATCAGGTGCTTCATCCATTTAGTATAACATCTTTAGATATCAGCCTTGGATATGCCTCTCTCTTGCAAAAGCATGAAAACATTTTGGCTACACTGCTGTCTTCTCAGGATACCCAGGTCAGTCATAGACCATCAGCACACTTAATATCCTGCATTTAAAGGAAATTCACACTGAGGCTCTTACTGATGTAATGCCTGTTTATGCTTGACAGAATTCTCCTGAAACTAATCAAGAATTTCTCCAGTATCTGCTGTTGCCAAAATGTCCATTAATGGAGAAATCATTAGGTTAGATAATTGTTCCTTTTCTGGGAAGAATTTATGCAAATCAAAATTGGTTACAGAAAAGCAGGTATGCTTACGGGAAAATGATGTGGAATTAACAGAGAAGAAATGAGTAGGTTTGTATAGGCATTGTTCCAAATGCCTTTGTTCTCAAATGGAAAACTAAGCCCTTTCTTTATCTTACTTCCTGTTGTATGTGTAACTGGAGATGCTTATTAAAGTTTTTTTACTGTAAATGTGACTTCTATTAAATATACAGAAAATGTTTTTTCAACTATATAATAATTATTTTTATTTACTGTGTGCCTATTGTCATTCAAGGTGTAGTAGAGACTTGTTGATTCGGATTTAGTTTTGGATGTAAGAATCTTGGAACATAGGGTATGGTCTCTACTGTTGGCTAATAGCTGCTGTAGGGAGTTGAAAGGAAGCAAAATATGAACTACCTGGAAAAATGTAGGCTTTGCCCCCATCAGCAAACCTTTTAGACTAAGGTTTTAAGCTCAAAAATGACTTTGTTGAAGAAGTACTATTGTGAGACAGGTTCTCAGACTGTTGGGATGGGATAGGACAGAGTTCTTCCTCAGTGCAGCAAAATCACTTCTAGGAAAGCTAGAATTTATGCCATTTTGCCAGGACACAAAACATCAATTAGCCTTTGAAATCTGCCAATATTTCCTGCTGTGGATTGCCTATGACAGTGTTATACACTGATGTCTTTAGTGTTTACAAACTATATAGACTCTGTTTATTTTTCTTTTGTCCTCTATCAAGTGAGTGTACCCCAAAAGCAGAATGCTAAGAAATGATAATAATACTGTTTTCTATCTTACAGAGGCAAAAAGTAGAGGTAGTAAAGAGTCAAAATGACAGAATTTCAATCTTTTCTCTTCCGTGAGTTCCACTCTTGAATCAGTTGTTGTGTCTTAAAATATGTATGACTGTTGCATAGCATTCCAGGAGTTAAAATGCAGATGAAAATGAAAATACCTGACCTGTTCTTTCACCATTCTCTATGAACAATAAAACTGTAAACCCAGACAGAGTATTAAAGGAGTGATGGTGGTGGTTAGAAACATACTCATTAGTAAGTGTACTAGGGCTGTAAAGCCTGCTTTATGCAGACCGAATAGATTGCCTTTAAAATTTTTTTAAAGGGAATGGCAGGGTTTTGAGCTCCTTAGCTGATGGTTTTGGCCAATTGACTGGCATGTAATTACACGAGACATTGCTTATAGACACCTGCAGGATGTTAGTCTTACCAGTGTCAATTCTCATTTATTGCATTTAATTGGAGTCTTGAAGTCCTAACTTGTGAAATTATATAACTGTGGGGATCTCCGCTTTCATTTTATAATCCTAGACCTTGAAACTGGGAAGAAGAGCACTTATGGTATGTAGAGGATTATTCTGGAAACCTTGCTCTCTGTTGAAAAATGAAAGAATGAGAAGTGGAAGAGTAAAGAAGGCTAACGTGATCACTTATGAAACTCTGACTTTTACTGGTTTGTAGTGGTTCTCATAATTGGACTTGATAGTGATTTAAGTGCGTTGACTGTCTGGTTGGTTATACTCACTATTACAGTTTTAGAGTATTGTTGGTTGGTCCCTAGTGTTTAACACTGTCTTGAAGCTCATGAATGGGTGTCGGGAGCTGCACAGCAGCATGTGATTTAAGTAACACCCACTGCTCTCATTGGAAGTTTTATTTTCATCTTGTTCAGGTTCTTGCATGTTTTACCTCCTCTACCGCAGAGCTCCTCTCTGCCTGTCTTTCTTAGTCTGTAAAAGATAGGTAACTAATGCTACTCTGCTTTACACAGGAAACAGGAAAATTAATTAATTCAAATAAATGGAATTACTTAAATTCATATGAGGATTAAAATAAAATGTCCTCAGGTGAGATCCATTAATTCAAGTGTTCTGGGTCAGGGTGAAATAGCTAGGAAGAAATAGGGACAGAGAATGACCAGTTTCCCTGAGACCATTATGTCAAGGGACACATCTGACATTTGCCTCAGAAAGGTCTAGGAAATCAGCATTTTCTCATTGTTACAAGTGGATAGTTGAGAAGGAAGTGGTATCTGCCTATTGGATTGCCTTTGTGCTGCAAAATGTCAGAACATTACTCTGGCTACACACGACCACATTCTGTTGCAAACTGTTAAGATAGTTTCAACTGCAGGAGCACAGTGTTTAAATGAGGTTAAACAGCCACCCAAAAAGGGAATACAGCTGTGAGTGACTGGACAAGACTATGCCTTGTTGCTAACTGGCACATTCATATTGCTGTCCTTACGTAAGCTAGCTCGGGTATGTCTGCAGGAGTTGCACACGTGGGTATGTCCTGAAGTATTGCAGCAAAAATTGCTGGTTATTGCTTCTGTTTTCCCTCCCTGTGAACTCCACTTGGATAGGACTTCTGTGCCCCAGCAGAAGTCTGGTTTGTTTCTTTCATTTGTTCTGTTTATTTTTCTTTTTTCAAGAAAAAAAAAAGAAACATTACAGAATCAAATGTAATTCAAATAGTGTAGTGTTAATATAGTTTTTGAACAGTCTGCCATATTTCTATATGTTCCATCATTTTTTTCCTTTAAATAATGTATTTCATATGAGGTGAATCCTTTAAAACAAAATCACTTAAACCTCTGAATATGTCTGTAGCATTTAAAATTGCACAAATAATGCAACTTTTCCCCTAGAGTTATGGAATATCACCAGATTGTCCCCACCACTAAGTATACTGTGAGCTAATAGATAAAGCTGTTTACTGCAAGCTGAATTGTTTGTCTTATTTGAGGACCTGCATCTGTGTTAGAAACCAGTATTTTCTCTATTTGCAAAGCTATCAAAGATAGTAAGAATTTAACTGACATAGGGAACAGGATGGAAAGGTGTGTTTTTAATTTTCTTCCACAAACTGTTCAGTTGACAGAAAACTGCTTGGTGTTTTTATTACAGTCCTTAGTGGGTAAGCATCCATGCTTGAAGTCATATTACATCTTGATGTTCCCAAAGTCCGACCAAAACCTGACTGACTTCATCACTTCCAGGAGTAATCTTTATAGGCCAAGTCATTGTGATTGGACTGGACTGGCAAAGTCCACAGTGGTGTGGTTTGTTCTAATGACAGCTAATGGACTTAACACTACTGCAGCCAGTCCACGTTCTTCCATGCACTCAGATATCTTCTGTGTTCTGCATGCTTTCTGGTTTATTTTATTCCAAATGGATTTAGCCAACACCCCCCCTACCAGTGCTAAGGTCAATTTAAATTAATACTCTTAATACTCAAAAGATTCTAAATGGGTTATTTGTATTACTAAAGCTAGGGAAGTGACATTTCAGTGTCTGCTCAGCTAAATCTAAATGTATGTTTGTGGTGCTGTCCACTAAGTCAGCTTTTTGTCTTGCTCATTTTTCCATTGTCTTAAATGAAATGCCTAGTTTGAGATAGCTATCCAGGTAGTCCATAAAGGTGGTTTGAGAGGAAATGCCCCCATAATAGGCTTCATTCAATGTTAAAGTAGATGCTTGAGAAATACGTTGTTCTCTTTTGATGGATTGAAAAGTAGAGAGAATGAGCTCAACGTTTTATTATTACCCTACTGCAGTGAGATGATTACCTTCCTTACAGTATGAATATATTTAATTTGACCAATGAATGATAGGCAAGATAAACCTCTACTTAAGGTCAAGGTACAGATGAGTTAGGGTTTTGGATACATATCTTGTAGTGGGATTTATTTTCTCTAGAAATGCCTGTCTACAGCTGACTGTAGGAATATCCTAAATAGAGACTTTATACTTCAAGTCAAAAGTTTAGATGAGTGAAATTAGGTGAGATGAAGCCTGCCCTAAATATTATTTCCCTGGAGCTTCTTTGGCAAACTAGCAGATGGCTTGAAGGTAGAGGAATTCTTATTTAATCTGTTGTTTGTGCCTGAGGTATTCTTGTACTCTGGAGAATCTGATTTCACAGGAGTTTGTGTTACAAACATCCTGCTTGATTTGAGTGTGAACTAAATCAGAATATCTTTAGTTGCTGTCTGGTGGAATATTTTGGATGGGAAAGGTATCCTTTCTAAACCTGTCAGCCAAGGGAATGTGGAAACATTTTAGCATCTGTCACTGAGCTGGCAGAATAATTAAGTCTTCTCATCTAGCATTTTAGCATTTATTTATTTATAAATGCATCTTCATTTGTTCAGTTGGTTTCAGGAAGCTAATCACACAAGCACACTGTGGCAGAGAATTGATGCTGGTGATTATTGTTTTCTTCTTTTTATTTTCCTTAAGCAGGTCAGATTGGCCCAAGTCTCAAATCTAATGACAAGGTTTGGCTAATTTCCTTGTGTAGGTAGATTTGGTTGATTTTCAAAGACTAAACTCATTAATGAGCTTGGCCCTAGGTCCTCCAAATATTAAGAAAATAATACACTGAAATGTTATTTGGTGCTTTAGAGAATGTGAGAGGCATGCATTTATGATTGCTTATAGGAGGAAAAACACTATCTTTGTCAGTCAGTTTTCTCTGTGTTATGAAGTACATTTCACTAGATTAAAGCACACATTGCTTTCAAGTGTGGCCTGCTCAGTGGAGGGGTTTAGAATTGTATGTTAAGTGAGACAGCTTGGCTGATTGATGGCTAAGGTACTCTTATAGTGTCTTTGTTTCTTTTGGCACATGGGATTTGGAGCTTTTTACATCTTTTGACCATGGTTCAGAACTAACCCAGGTAGTAATTTCAGTTCTGCAATGTGGCACAGAAATGAAAGGGTAGCAAGAGCTTTTCATACTCTCTATTGTGGTGGTACCAGATGTCAGTTTTCTTTCTTGTTTCTGTTCAGTCCAGAGGGATTGTATGGAAATGAGCTCTTTATTCATGCTACTCTTGAAGATTTTGAGGTTCAGCTGCTAGTGTTTGGTTCATGTTTTAGCACTGATTTCAGCAAAAACTAATCTATTTTACTTGAGTTCAGATGGTTCTCCACTCTTTCTGTGGAGAGTTGCTTACTGAATTTGCTATAAACATACACTAGACAGGTGTATAAACATACATCAGACAGAGATGTATGTTTTCGTTTTTCAGATGTGCTTTCTGTTTAGCATATAAACCACCATTTTTCTGTAAAAGACAAATAGAGATTCACTCTGGAATTCAGTCAGATTTTTTTGCCCATTCTGAGGCTGACACTGTGTATGCTTTTGAATGGTTTCTTGTGATTGGGGCCACCTAGACCTACTTCCTATTGTCACCACAAACAGCTTAAAGCACTGTAGGGCAACTTGGAGTTAAGGAATTGCCTGTATGTGCTCTTTCATACCATCTTGTATCAAGTTGAAAAAAGATGAGACCAAGGCCATCTAGCCTGTTCTGATGAAACCAGCAGACCTGTTAATGGCAAAAGATATCTATTAATAACCTGAAACCCCCACAATAGTTTGGACAGTCTCATTAAATCAGGATGTGATGATGTTATTAATAGAGATTATTTTGGTAATACGTGTGTTCAGTGATGAAGGATTAAAGCTGTACTAGTTTTTAACTTTGCAATAGCTGGTTTCTAAATGATTCTTGAGTTTCAATCTTGCAATATTGTGCCAGCATAATTTTTGGCAATAAATATGAAAATGTATTGCTAATGATACTAAATTTGGCCAGAGACTGTAAATAACAATATTCCTTGTGAAGCTTTTGTAATAAGTTTGGGTTTTTAATGAAGAAACGCTCTTACCCATCAGTTTCCCTGTATGCAGTGGTTTAAACTACAGTAGAAATCACAGGGTTTTTTTCCATCCGTGCAGGGCTGTCATGCTATATCCTATATAAGGATGCATTAATAAACATAATCAAAAATGGCATGTCTCTGAGAGGCAGAGAGATCTTGTGCCTTTTGTAAAGATTGGAGAAACTGACTTAAAGTTTCACAAGCTTAGTATCTGACTAGATCCAGAGTTTTCATTCTTAAAAACCTGTGTTGTGCAACTACTGGATGTGTATCACTTTTGAACTGAAAGTCCTTTGTGTACCAGAAATTCTGCATTTGGCCAAGCTGTGTAGTGCCACCGTGTTCGTGGTGCTGCATAGTTTGGCACCTGTTAAATGCACAGAAAATCTCTCAGGCCCCATGACATAGGTGTTCCTCAATTTGTATCAGCTGAGATGTGAGTGTTGCCAACTGAACTGTTGAGTGCAACATATAAACTGGCTGATGGGATGCTGCTTCCTGTGATCATCTGGTTCAGCCAGTGGGCAGGTATCCAGGATGTGGATGAGAATTTAAAGACACATTTTCTTTCTTTGAGAAACAAGCAGTAACCCATACATTTGTAAATTGCCTGGATCTGCAGGCATTAGTAGCTTTCCTTTTTAAAACTCATCTCTGTATGGAATAGTTAAGAAATCCTAGGAATGAGAGAGAAAATGTGATTGTGACTTAGTATTTAGATTACATACGGAAAGTCAGGCAAACTGGGTTTTTAATTTCTGTGCCATTTGGAATTTCTGTATTTTTATTAAATAAGTATGCAATAATATGACTGGGCCCCATTTTGTCAGGACATTGTTCTTTCTCTGAAATGAGAGACTTGTTCTTTTTCTTTAAAATAAACAAAACAGCTTGGACCACCTCACTCTGAGATGGCTAAAGACTGTCAGTCCCAAATGGTGGATATACATTGTCCAGGATTTCCAAGCATCAGGTGGCCACATTAGAGCTACCACCTGACTGTGTTGCCCAGCATCTGAAAATTCCAGGCAAATTTGGCCTCTTTTTTTTTCTTTTCTTTTTTTTTTCCCCCTGGACAGAGTTTTGAGGAGGGTAGGAGGAGCATGGGGAGGAAATAGGGCTGTGTCTGGAGATACTCGAACATCTGGCAGCTTTACCTCAGATTATTGAGCTTCTCCATGATGAAATGCAAATACAGTGTAAGTATTGAGTTCCTCCTCTGAAACAGAAGCCATTTTCCCACTTTTTAATTCTTGATGGTGTTGCTGTTGTCGAGATTAGATTCAAATGAGAGAAGGTTATTAACTGGAGAAACTCATTCTGATGCCATTGCAAGTGGAACTAATTTCAGTACATAAAATGTTGATAGCTTTCAGATATTTACATTTTATATACTACCAAGAATTCTGTTTGGTTTATTTAAATCCTGTCACATTGCCACAATTAATTATTGGTATTTTTGCCTTGCAATTGAAGTGATTACAAGTGTGTAACTTTGCTTCAAGTAGCTTTTAGCCAAACATGATTTAATATCCATCTGTTTTTCCCAACACCTCCCTCAAGCACCGGAAAACATCTAGCTTGCTAGATTTCTCTTCTGAACCCAATAGCCATGGTGTCAGCAGCTTGAAGCTTAAATAGAAGTGCTGGGGTCCCAGTCCCCAGATCAGGATTTTCTGAACTCCTGGACTTCCAGGTCACTACCATTTTTACCAAGAAATTGTTGAAAACCCTTTGCCCAGAAATGTTTCCAGTTTTAAGTGCAATCTCTGTCTAAACAGATCTTCCCTTTCTTCTTTGTGTTTTGAGTCTTGAAAGACTCAAGTCAGCTGGTGCTGTAGCTACAGCTCTGTGGCAGCCTGAAAAAGCAGAGCCCAAACTTGTATCTGGAGTACAACCACTAATGAAAAGGGGAAAAGACATTATCTGTCTCTATCTTGAGATATCTGTCACTACAGAAAGCATTTATAGGTTTGCTTGTCATTCAACAGGTGATGCGTTTTCCCCAAAGTTGGCACTGAATGTCCTGTATGTTGTGTCAGGCAGTGCTTAACTTCCTTTATTTCATGAGGCATAAAAATGAGATTTTGCCTTTAGAAGCTTAATGAGTTCTGAAATTAATGTTGGAGCAGGTACAATATCATGTCTTGTGCCCCTGAAACACAGCTCAAGGAGGTAGAATGTGCGTGGTGTTGTATGTTGTCCCTGTGTGAGGAGATGGGCAGCTGTGGGGTCAGGAAATTCACTGGTGCTCCCAAACAGTCTCTCCAGTTCTGCACGCTCAAAGACTGTGTGTGTTGTCCATAAAGCCTGTCAAGCACAAGCTCGGGGATAATTCAGAGCAGGAGGCTAATTAGGTATTCCCAGAGGAACCTTTCTTTCTTCAGTGATTACACAGAGAATGTAGGAATATAAGCTTTCTGGATACTGCATAGAGAAAAGAGATGACTTGTCTTATTATTATCTAAAATCTATGAATTAAAATATTTTGCATTCATAATTCCCACTGATTTTAGTAGAATTGTTTTGTTCATGTTGAATGTTTAGCCTTTATAGGGAAAACAGTAACTTTGCTATTCATGTTTTAGATTTAATTACACCAAATCTTACCATTATAAATTTCTCTAATCTACCCATCAGAATGTCTGACCCTTTGGCAGGTAAATACAATAGTTATTAAAAATATTGGCAAAATATCTTTCAAAAGAAAGTAGTGCATATGATGTACAAGTGTCTTGCAAATTCTAGTACTTTAAAATACAGACAATTTCGAAGATTAAAGCTTTCTGTAAGTACAAGGTATTAGAATGGGATTTTTCTTCTTACAATAAAACTTCACTAGATGTCAGTGTGGAAAGTATTTTTACTTAAATGCATTGTGAACTGTAGAATGAGAAGTGTTAATTCCTTTAATACATTCAGATTTAGGATGACACTTACTAGAACTTGGTAGTAATTTATTTGTAGAAATGCAGTTTCTGAACACTGAAAACAATTTTGATAACTTTATACTGATTTCTAAAAATTGTTGCTGTTCAAAAAACCATTAAAAAGTCAAAATTTGTTTCAGTATTTAATAAATTTCTGAGATATGTACTGTAAATAAAAAATCAAATTTTAAAACTATTGAAACCATTTTTAGGGTTAAAAACAGCAGACATTTGGTTTTGTTTTATATTCTTGATTATTTTCAGTGAGAAAAGATGTTAATGTATATTTTCCTGCTGTTGGTTTTTGGAATCTGGAGTTGTTTTTATAAGAGTAGCAAGTATATTTTCAAATGGCTCAAGATAGGGCTTAGGCATTAACTTACACACTTAGAGAAGAAAATAATGCATATATATTTATATATGTTTAACTTTGATTAAGGAAAGCATTCCTAATTTGTGAGTGTGCTTGTGGCATTCTTTTAACTGTATTACATGTTGATATTAAATTTGAAGAATCAGACTATTCTGTTTCTACTTGAGAAAGTTGATTGTTTAGGGGGTTTTTTTGAGCATTTTTTGTTGTTATTTTATTGAATCATCAATGCTTTTCTTGAAGGTTCAGTCTCCTATGTGATAGACTTTTGCCTTCAAATGAATTCCTTTGCGTTTGTGAACCGACACACCAAGCAAAAGATACTGGTTTAGCTGCTGTATGGTGCCTTTGCTCTCACTGTATTGTTAGTGAGGCTGCAGGCAGGAACAGTGTGCAGACTAGCCCGACTGAGCAGTCGCTGAGCACCTGAGCACAGGTATTTCTGCTGAAGTACAGGACTAAAGAGGACACCCTCTCCAGTGCTGTTCGGTCTGCTTGTACAGCAGTGAAAAAATTAGGATGAGAAGGAGCACAGACTGCTTGCACGCTGGCTTCAGCTGCCAATTCGCGACTTCTCTCTGCAAGTTACCTACTTTGAACAGACATTTAAGTGACCTTTCTGTTTTTCAGAGCTAACACAAAGAGATTGATTCTCTGCAAAGTTAGGATATGACTAAAGAAGCCATAAGGAAAAGCTTAAACTATATTTGCACTAATTTTCCAGCTTTAACTTGCATAGTAGGTACATAGCCATTAAAAAGCGGTGTTTGCAAAACATGATAAAAAAGTGTTGACTCTGCTGGAGTTGCATTCAAAAGTTGTATTTTAGATTCTTTCTAGCTACTGAGTATCTTCTACTTAGAGGCAAAAAGGTGTTTTGTGGTTTTTTTTTTTTTTCCTTTTTCTTTCCTAAGTACTGGCATCACAAATTCACCCCTTTATTTTTTTAATATGGAAAGGAACTTTTTTAAAAATTGAATTTTACTGTGAAATTAAGTTTATGCTACCATACTTAGAGCTAAGGTTTAGGGTCCTAATTTGTTTTATGAATCAAATAAATAAATGTGTACCTGAAAATCAAACTGGATGTGAAAGCGTACACAAATTGATTAAATGATTGAGTGCATTCTTCTGAGAACTGAAAATTCTAGAACCCTTGTTTTGATGACCTAACATGTGAGAAATTTAGATATTCTTAAATGCTTGCTGCAGTATGGGATAGCTAGGCCATCATATTAGCCTTTAACTTAATTGGATTTCCCATGGCATTACTACATGAAAAAAGATGGTCCAGAGCTTGGGATTGTAGATCTTTTTTTGATCAGTCTGGAAGCTAGTAGAAGATTTGGATTTTGAGAGGTCACTGGTGCACTGTGTACTGTAACTCCGGAAACTGCTGCTGTAACAACATTTTATATTGCTCCTTTGGAAATGTCTGCATCAATTTGTGTCAGAGGCTAGATGAAGTATTTTGTTTAACTGTCTGTATTCTATGCAGATCATAGGAAAGGGTAAAAGGATGCAAAGCTAGGGTTTGCATCTAGTCTCAGCTCTCTCTCCACTCTTCCTAAGTTTTCCTATCCAGGCAATATCCTTGGATTGTATTCTCTGCAGGATAGAATTACAGAGTCACAGAATCTTTTGGGCTGTAAGGGATCTTAAGGATCATCCTGTTCCAACCCCCTGCCATGGGTGGGAACAGTTTCTATTATACCAGATTGCTCAAAGTCCCATCCAACCTGGCTTTGAACACTTGCAGGAATGAGGCATGCACAACTTCTCTGGGCAACCTGTTCCAGTGTCTCACCACCCTCACAGGGAAGAAAGTAGCCTTATGTAAGTGTTTTTTCTGCATTAAATATTTTAAGTAATGTAGTTAAAGGATTGCTGTAAATGAAGTTGCACAAAAATGGTTTGTTTTGCCTTGCCCTTCTCTGTTACCTAAGACTGGATGCTGAAGATTTGGCATAAGTACAGTCTCCATTGTACATTACAACCTTTATAGGCTTTGTTCCTTTAATTTCTTAAGTAGAACGGCGCTTAGCTTGGCTGTAGTTTACACTGCATTTCCTGAGTCCTGGGATTTATCCTCTCCTGTCTACAACTGCTCATTCTGCTCATAAACCACAATTTAGAATATTTATGACACAGACTTTTGTAGCAATTTATGGGAGTCTTCTCAAGGAAGATTAAAGTTGACTGATCTGCACAAGATTGCTGATTTTCCATTTAAAGGAGACATATGATAAATGTTTTCAAATAAGATACTCTATTGGGAGAGCTAGAACTGGTGATTCTGGTTTACTCTTAAGTTTAAAAAATGGGTGGGGAGAACAAATTGAAGAATTTCATGTAAGCAGTCATTTTGTGTACTCTGTATTGTGAATACTGCAGGAAATTTGTGTCCTATGTATTTATACTGGCAGGAGCAGATGAAAAAATAAAAGAGCTTAATTCATGTTCATTAAATTCAGGCCACCGTCTTCTCCTGTTTCCAAAGTGAAAGCTGAAATCTTTCTCAGTGGGTTATTATTTTGGGGAGGATAGAGCAGAAACAGAAACTCATGTTTCAGTAAAAATAACAAACTAGTTTTAGAATAGAAACATCTTCTACCACCTTCTGGAAGTGCTTGCTAGAGGGAAAGGTCTGTAAGACTTTGGCATACAAATATTTGGTCAGTACATGCCAGTCTCTGGACACAAGTATACAATGTACTGCACAGACTTAATGTGAGAGGAGACTGTTCAAAGCACAGTCCTCTTCTCCTGATGTGGTTGTCTCCTGACAGTTTCCTTGTGTAGTAACTGAAGCCATAATTTTAGGAGATGTATTCAAGATCTGGTTTGCTCTAAAGCCCATGGCCACAAATAGCACATGGACAAATAAATAATGATGGCTACAGCACAGAAAGACTGCTTGTGAAAGTGGGCTGCTTCAGTTATGGATCCAGGTATACGTGTACTGTGGACAACTGGTATGTCACCCTGAAAATCAGAGTGTGAACCAACTTGCTCCTCTCTGAATGCTGAACAGGAGTGACACTGCTGATTTGCTTTGTATTCCTGTGTTTCATAGAATAGTTTGAATTGGAATAGACTTTTAAAGGTCATCTAGATCAACCCTCTGCAATGAGCAGGGACATCTTCAACTAGATCAGGTTGCTCAGTCCAACATGACTTTGAATGTTTCCAGGGATGGAGCATTCACCACCTCTCTGGGCAGCCTGTGCCAGTGTCTCACATTTTTCACTGTAAAATACTTCTGTCTTACACCTAGTCTAAATCTACCCTTTTTTAATTTAAAACCATTAACCTTTGTCCTATTGCTGCAGACTTTGATAAAAAGTTTGTCACCGTCTTTCTTGTAAGACCCCTTTAAGTAGTCAAAAGCCACAATAAAGGTTTCCTTAGAGCCTTCTCTTCTCTAGGCTGAACAACCCCAGTGCTCTCAGCCCATCTCCATAAGGAAAGGTGTTCCATCCCACTAGACTTAAAAAGGGAATCGTGATGGCATTCTTTGTGTTCCTTTGTGGAAGACCTATCTTTTACTTATCCTAGAGGTAAAGTTAGTGATGTTTACAAATTTCACAGTCACTCTCTGACTGTATTATTTGCTTCTGAGCCAAAATGAACTGTGGTCACTGAGGATCAATACAAAATTGTCAGCTGGAGAATTTTTCTTAGTAGCAGCACATTTAGCTTTATAACTGTACCAGAAATACTTGTGTCACAGACCAAAAATTCCCTTTTTTTAAATGAGTGTACACTTTCTCACAGTGCACTGCAGGAGTACCTGGTTTGGTAGGGGCTGCAAGCGCCAAGTATTTCTGCTTTGCTATGTAATGATGCCCTTTGTTCTAATTGAAAAACTGAAATGTCAGTCTTAGAATGAAACATCAGCCACATTTTAGAAGGTTTTTGGGTCGTTTCATCCTCAAGTAGCTGCCTACTAAGATTTCTAAGAACGTATCTGTGCTTAACCTCTATTACTTTTTGCCATCTAAGAATTTTTCTTAAAATCTGTTTCTTTGGGAACTTTTTGAAGTTAAGTAAGGGTAGGTCTGAAGGACCAGTGGGAGTGTGAAATGGGACAGAATTGTAATTTGAGAACTGTGTTCTTAAGCCCTTTTTGAGATTTTTCTATATTGCACTTGCCCTTTTAGTTGATGTAATATGAAATAAGCCTGTCTAATGTGAAATACTCTGATAATGTTTCATTCATTTTTGCTACAAGTCATACAAAGGGAAAAATCCAAACCTGCACCTCAAAAAAAAAAGGCATTGAAAAATTGTATTTACAGTATGCTTGCAGGCAGCATCTCATGAAAGCGGTCTAAATGCTTGCATCAAGTATTTCAGTAGTCTTTCAGTAAGAATTTAATGTGAAGTTATGCTGTAATTAGAGATGCATGCATCTTTGAATTCCATATTTTGAGACAAAGTTTGAATTCAAATGGATCTTTAATGAGCATCTGAAATTTTACTGAACAAGGAGGGGTCCTCTAGTGTAAAAGGATATTGGTTTCTGTTCCTTCCTGCCTCTTAAATAACAGTGTAGAGGACACTGTGAGGCTGTTCTGGCATTTGGGCTTTGTCTGCTGCTGTCATATTCACTAATACAGATTTGTATCCATAATTTAGGTGATGATTCATTTGCCAGTACATAGGTGAATACTTCTAGCTCATTTGGCAATATGTGTGTTGGCATAGCAGTCATCATGGAAGCAAAATGTGTTTGTATTTGGATCTTGTGGCAGATGTGTAATACAAAGGAGCTTTGGCATGGGCAATTTCCTGGCTCTGCCCCTATTTTAAGTGTTCCCTGGTTATGGTCTGTGAGTGGCTCATGTTGATATTTATCTGCCTTTTCAGAATGAAACTAACATAATTCCATTTTCCTTTTTTTGTTCTTGTGATGTTTCAAAGATACTGCAGCATCTTACAAACACACTGGAAACAGAATTTTGTTATACAGTTTTTCTTAACTGTTGTACTGGTTCCTAAAACAATTTGTAACCTGTCTCCATTTGATGGCTGAAAAGTAGGGATTTGCAATCAAGCCATTAGAATGTGCCAGTGACTCAATGACTGTGTGGAGCCAAGTATGTTTGAATTACTTTGTTTGGTGAGTATGTATCTAGGGAACAAAAAAGGTAAAAGTAAGAGAAAATACATACTTGCTCCGTCTTTTTTNTTTTTTTTTTTTTTTTGTGAACTCGGAGCAAAAGAATATATTCTGCAGACTGGACTTAAGATGTGTATATAGTTTGCCTTCAAATCAGATCAAATCAGGGTTTAACGAGTCTTTTGGTAAGTTAATTTGCTGAATAAAATTCTTGCTTCTAAAGAAGCAGCAGTTTCTGTTCCTTTCGTATCTACAGAGCATTTTTAAAAAGAAATTTCAGCTAGCCTCTTTCATTTCTGCATTTTTTGTTAATACTAAAGCTACAGCGTTCAACTGGTATGTGGTGTCTTAGTTTTGCTAGTCTTCTGCCTCTGTGCAGGCAGATGAGAATGAAGATGTGAGAAGGTCTGAGGACAGAAGGGGGTGGAAGGGAGAAGCAGCAGTAACTTCACTGCTTGTTTGCCTTTACCTTGCACAAATGTGGCCATGCAAACACCACACATTAAACAAACACACTAAAAATTGCTAAAATAAAGCTTGATAATGGGGATATGGAACTGTCTTTTTAAGTTGAGTTCTGGCTGTGATTCATTAGGTAAAAATGCTGCTCCAGCCATGTTATTTTTGGGTGCCTCATTTCTAAATGAAGGGAAGATGTAGGATGAAATCAACACTGTTGCTTCTTTCCTTGCTGGAGCGTTTATTTCCCCTTGTCCGTATGTGTATTGGGAGAACACAGAGCATAACAAGTAGTGTTTGCATTTAGTTCTGAATACAGTGAGGTCCATAATCACTCTTCTCTCTATGAAAGCAAGCTTCAAAGTCTGTCTTCTGGCTGCCCAAAGACTTTGCATTTCTGCACGTGTGATGGATGGGTTTGTTGTTCTAATGAGGCATAGCTGTTGTTGGAGTTTGTGGTCATAGAGGAAAGGCAATCCATCTTTAAAGAGGGGCAGTTCTACAGAGGCCTTGAATGCCAAGGCAGAGATGTAGCATTTCATTTTTTAATTTGATGTAGAGGGCTAGTGCAGAGACACTATCTTGCTTTACAATTTTTTTTTAATTATGAAGAAAGTGGGAGCTGTATCCGGTACAAACATTAACCATTTTAGATATTTGGCTTAGTTCCTAAGTGTAATGAGTCTGGAGGTTGCAAATGTGTGTATTTCTATGGCCAGATCTCTGATGAGATGGGGAAATCAAACCTCTGGCCATGCACAGATGATGTTAGACTTGCTTGTCTGAGCATCCATCCTTAGGAACTGAGCTCTCACAGACTGCATGCTAACTACCGGGCAGTGTCTGTAATCAAGGGGAACATTATGGCCTAAGGAAATTCTTCACAGCAATTCCCATCAATACAGATAGTAGGTATGTATTTTAAGTACCTCTTGTGATTAGGAGCTTGTGTTAGGGGAGAATCTGAAGGTGGATCTTCTCATCGCCCAGGCAGATTCTGACCAGGCAGATTCTGTTACACATATTCCCTCGTTTCTCTTTTCTAGACTGCTTATAGATGTTGGTTGTGATGAGGGTAGCTGAGCCCTTTTCATTTAGGTCAGGAAGCAGCAAATTAAGAATAACAACTTTTCTTCGCTGAATTAGTCATAGTTGGACTAGTGTAGCAGGGATGTACAACTACAAACATTACCAGTCTCCTTACACATCTGTTTTGGGTTTTAAGGTCTAAAAATGAGATTGTTCTCCCATGGTGGATTTATTCAGTATTTTAATTAATTTGCCTAAAGACTGTGTCTGAATACTCTGTATGTGGCTGATGTCTGTTCAAAAAGAACATAAAACACTTTCTCTAAGCGTGAAGAATGCTAATTATCTTCTTCCCCTTTGCTTCTACTCTTGGGCCTGTGGGAGACAGATGTTACTTAGCAGAGGGAGGGATGAACATCACTTCTTCTGGGCTTGGAAGTTAAAAACAGGAAATGCATCTGTTGTGGTTCACTGAAATGTCTGTTCTTAGATTTGTTGTTTGAATAAACTTCTCTGAAAGGTGGCAGGAATCACCAGCATTGTCAGGACAGAATCAAAACTAGGAAAGAGCTGTGTGTTCACCAGACAATTGGAAATTCAACTCATGCTTAGACTTTGAAAACCAGAATATTTTGTATACCTATTAACTGAACTTAGCATTCAGGAGTAAAATATGTAATGTGTTCACAATTTTCTCTTTCCTGCACTTGTTTCATTTATTTAAGCCTTGTTTAGTTGACAGTTTCAGACTAAACAGGTACAACTTTTAGTATCTAAGGTAATGTAAGTGCAGGGCTGTAGTTAAAAATGTGTTTCCTTTTTCTGAATTTAAAGGTTTGGCTGTTGAGTTGTCTCTTTTCAGCCCAATTCTTGTGCTGCGTTCATCATCCTGGTATCTGAACAAATGGCACATAAACTCATCTAGAGGAGAGGAGGGTTTGCATGTACCAATATTTAGTTTTTTTAAGATTTCTTCTAAAAAATAGTTTCAAAATCAAACATTTTTGCTGTATTTTTGTTTGTCTTTCAGGTTGATCCAGCTTTGAAAGAAAAATTAAAACAGAACACTGTGACACTGGAATCTGAATATGAGGTAAAATAAATTTGTTGCTTGGGGCTCATAACCTTGGCTACCCTTGATTACCCTGGCCGCTGGTGGGTTGTATCTGTCCCTAACTAAAATTAGATCAGCCATCTGCCTTTGACTCACTGATGTCCAATAAAAATAAGGTTTTTATGTAAAGAAAGGTTTTTGAACACACAGTGCTTCTTTCTGAACACAGCTTTACTTTGATGTCCAGATGCCAAGTACAGTGGTACAAATAAATTCCACTACTTCTGTGGTTAACCTAGTTTATGAATGTAGAGCTGAATTTGCCTTAGATGGAATGTGTGTGCACATACATCAGCACTCCTACTGCATGACTTTTGATGATCTTTAGACCAAATTACAGAACAATGTGCAGGATGTGCTTTCTCTTATTTCTTGCTTCTGAAATTTGTGTATCTTTCAAACAACTGTCATTTCTTTTACATGGTTTCAGAAAATTGTATGAAGAAATACTTCACTCTTTCCTTAACATTGCATTTTCTTCAAACGTTACTGAGCTCCAAAATGTCTGTTCTGACCAGTTTAATATCCAGAGTTTCATAAATCTTCAGGCTTACAAAAAGCAATGTTAGAAAAACTGGAAAAAGCTTCCCTTAAACCAGGAACAAAGGATAAAGCTACTTAAGATAATTTTTAATGTTTTAAAATTAATTGACTCAAATGTCCTGATAACACTTCATCTATCTCTATGGTCCTTATGCTGAACACAGGTTTTTGTTTTCTTCACTTACCACATTCCTGTAACAAGCCTTTGAAGATCTTGATTGCACCCATTGCTCTCGTAATTAGGTGTTCAAACAGCAGAACATGGTCTTAATAATACAAATTTTGTATTATATTACTCTTTTCTGATTTGTCTGAAGTACAAATAAAACTTACCTTTTGTATTTTCACATACCTGATTTCACAAGATACCTGCCCACCTGCTAGTTTTTACCATTATTGCAAACAGTTTTGGGCTGTCCCCCTGCTGTGAAGAACTATGGTTCAGGGTGTAGGGAATAAAAGGATGGAAAGATCCAGTGGAGACAAAAAACCTTACAAATCCATTAGGTTCTGATTGCCTCTGGGATTATTGTCTCTCACTTTGCATTCAGTATACTGTAAGGCTGCTCTGATTTATTTATGTGGAAGAAAAAGTAAAAAGAACCACAAGCAGTAAAAAGAACCACATCTCAAACTCAATACTTAACCTCAAAATCAACCAATCTGTATTCAGATATGCCGTACTTTCTCTTCAGAAGATAAGTAAATAGTTGAAGGATAATATTTAAATTGCCATAATTGCATTAGCTTTATGGATAAATCAATGGTAATAAGATACATCTGACATAACAATATATTACAAGCCTACTTGGATAATGAGGTTCCTTTCTGATGGACAGAAATGAGAGAAACAATCTTATTTTTTTCTTAATCGAAACAGCAGAGAGTTCCCAGACTGAGATTCTGCTGGAGTAGTGCTTGGGTGTTAGAGAAGGCAGACCAGTTCAACAAATCAAATGGATTTGCATTTCCCCATAATGAAAATAGACTTGGATTATTGTTTTGAACTCTATATCAATATATACGGTGGGAACCAACTTGCAAGCAGTAGGCATATTAATTTCTAGCTTCAGTGAAACTTGTGAAACTACCAGCAGTTCTGCATGTTGCTTCACAGCTCCACTCTGAGTGTGGACAAAATCAAACCAATCACTGAATTACAGCAGGCATTTAAGAGAGTAGTTTTTTGTGGACTCCATCTGTTCCAGACTAGGGGGCTTAGGGTGGACTTTTTCTCCTTTATTTTTTTGACTTGTTGACTTCTTAAGAACATCATCTAATTTAACATATAGGTCACACTGAAGGATTAGAGTGGTGGCTGTTACTAAATATGGTGTGATAAGAGATCAAGGGCAGTTAAAAAAAAGGTTCCTGTTTTGATATGTAAAGCCTTATTTTAAAATATTGTTAGCATTGTATCTGCAGCTGTTACTGAGGATATCACGCCAACTCTTTGGAATCATGGTTGCTTGATATATACAAATGTCCTTTGGCCCTAAGACTTTTAAAAATATCTTACTGTCCTTACAGAAATGTACATATCGAATGCAGACTGAATTCCTCTAGCATGTCATAATTTCTTGGATATACATATGCTGTAATGGGTGTATTGCAAAAGATAAAGACATTTCCGATATTTCCGACATGTTGCAGTCTGCTTTTTGTCTTCAGTGTGGTGGTGGTGATGTTAAAAGTTGTAATCACAGACTTAATCAGTTTACTCTGAGGAAATCAGCATAAAGACATTTTCTTACCTTCTAATTTATTAAATTATCTCTTCTCAAGCTATACAAAATCTACCTTATTTCATACAGGAGTGTTTCTGCTCAGGGTACTATTTTGAGGAAGGAAGAATTTACGTGTGTAATTTGTACTGCATTTCTTGTATCTCGGATCTGTTAATAACGCCATTTATCTTGTGCCTTGGGACATGCCAGAGGAGCAAACTACCTTTGCATGCATTCTCCATTGTTTATGCATTCCTTTCACACGCTTATGTGTCCTCATACGACCAATTAGTCCTTGCTGCTCCCCTTTGCCTAATAAATCACGCCTCTGTCCACTGGTGACACTGGTACTAATGTGAACGTAGTTCTGCTGCTGAGTTGGGTCTTGTAGAACACACTGAAAAAATGTCAAGTGTTTGACCTGTGACAAAAGCATAGAGTATTTTATTTGAAAGCACAAAACTACTGTTTGAAAAAGGGAGATAAAAAACCTGATTAATGAGTGAAAAACATTGTTGTAGTTGTTTAACAGTCACAGTGCATTCTTCTTCATTGGTTTAATGCAGTCTCAAAATAACATTCCTTGGGGTTTCTGTACTTCTGTGAAATTAACGGTAAACACTAGAAAATCTGTCCTCAGTTACATCCAACCCTAAAATACAGAAATGTTGTTTAAAGGTTTTCTAGCAAATAAAAACATCCTTAAGAATTGATTAACATTTCACAATGGAAAAGTCATTTAAGTTTGAATCAAATATTTGCTCTCCGGTGGGAACCAATAGCAAGTGAAAGTAGAAGAGAAAATATCACAATAAATAAAAATGTGAAGGATTGCTATGGAAACAATAAATGAGATGTTATAAAGCAGAGAAGGTCGACAAAAGATGCTAAGGTGTCTGATAAGTAAGATGACAAGGATATGGGTAAGTGGATGGTGTTGCAGCAAACCAAGAATAAAACAATGAGGATGTAAAATCATGAGCAACCATGCAACAGTCAAAAATATCTGTGTTTTTTTTTAGTAGAAAAAAGTCCCGTGTATTTGAATCAGATGTACTTCCAAAGCCCTTAATAACCAAACAAGGTGTTACTTAATATCTACTAGAATCGGATGGTTTATAGCTGAGTTTCAAGAATATTCTTGGAAGACTTCAGTGGCTGCTGAAAGTTTTAGTCTGGGAATGATGGTTCTCTGGGAATCATTACTGGGCAGGAAGGTGATACTATTAAGTGTTCTGTGAGATTTGAGGTGTGTCTAGGCAATATGGAGTACTTTTTTCAGTATAAAGATATTGAAGAAACTGTAAAATCATTACTAATATGCAAGTGACAGGAAAGTATTGCAATAGTAGAAGTATGGCAAGGTAGGGACAAAATGCTGCTCATATCACTTGGTAAGCTGGGCCCATTAATTGTGCAAAGGACCTTTTAAAGTAGCCAAAGTTATTGATTTAAAAAACTGAAAATGCAGGCCAGATTGGACTGTGTTATGGAAAGCAGCAATTCAGGAAAAGATTTAGGAGTCAGTGCATAGATAATTCAGCTTTATCTTCTACTGTGCTACTCAGTGTATGAATGTAAACAGGAATTGTAGATTTTACTTCTGAGTGTGGCACTGATGAGGCTGGTACTGAAACATTGGTTCTGCTTTCGGCATCCATCTTTTGAACAAGGCTTTAGGAATGGATTAGACTGCAGAACAGGCTGACCATATTAACTTAGGGCTAGAGAAAAGGCCTTAAAAGAAGCTTAAAGATTTAAATAATTTTAAAGGTACCGAAAAGAATGTTGCTTACATATAAATACCTTCATAAAAAGAAAGTTCTAGCTGTTGAAGATTTTTTTACTGGAGAAACGATACTAAAATTAGAACTAAGATCCATTATTAATAGATGGGAACACCATTTGAACACAACAGCGAGGGTCCTCTGTTTTTCAGAATATCAAAACCATAAACTTTTTAAAGTTTTCCTTCAACTAGTTGCAAGCTATTGGACTCAGAAGGACATAATTGATTCTGAATGGTCATACTAGAGAATGCTGCTTTCTTGACTTAGTGTATAAATATTGAGCAGGTTTTGTTCCTTATAATTTGATGAATCATAAAAAGTCAACACTAGCTCTGGACAGAAGTTTTGTAAATGTTTGTCCTGAGAATTACAGCAAAAGTATTGTAATTGCAGCATTATATAGTGAGGACAGTTAAAAAATTAAAAGCAGGTATATGGAAGGGTTTCTCGGAAATATAGCCTCTATATTTACTGTCTTAAAAGAAGAATTTAAATAAGCTTTCCTTAAAATAATTCAAGACACTTACTGCTCATTTGATGTAACTTCAGAGGTTGTGGTGCCAGCAGAACAGAGGAAATTTTTCTTCAAGGAGTGAAAATATAATAACACAGTAATTTTTTGTATCAAATAGATGTGTCCGAGTGTGTGGATATCAGGAGTGTTGTAGAAAAAAAGTAATTCCTGAATGCCAGTAGTTGAAATCTGCAAGTATCTTGTTGTCATTATCAGTACCTGAGGATTACTGATTTTGTTATTAAGAATGAACAGATTAGTGTATTGAATTGATTTACTTCAGTGTCTGTGAATATCCTAGTGGCTAAATGCCTTGAGCTGTTTGAGAGCTGACAAAGATGTTGGGAAAACATCCCTCCTGTTATGACACTAAATGAAGCTGAGCAAATGTTCTCCCCCCCTTAGTCACTCTGTTCCTTCTATGCTCTCTTCTTTCTTGTTGCATTGTCCAGCCTAGACATTAGATTCCAACTCCCCACCAGCTTGGGTGGGACAAGCTGAGTTCCTTGCATTTCAGTTTATTCACATACAAAATGGCTGAGATTGTTTTTATTTCACTTTGAGTCTTCAACACTTAATGTTTTGTAGAGAAGGACAAAGTGGTGTTATTTTACCATTAATGGAAACTGCCATGGGAAAGGATTTTAGTTAAAACAGTTTATGCATTTTATTCTGAGTGGATGTATAGTCCGTATGCAAGATACAGTTTGGACCTTTTCTTCTTGACATCTCAAAAGTTTTGTGTGCCATAGTTCAGTATGTTTGAACTATAAACTATGTTCATAGATTGTCATAGAGAAACACAAGAAGGTGCAATTTGGTGATGGGGAATAGAACAGGGAGAATTCTGATGGAAAAGCCTCCTTGCAGGAAAAAAGACATCCTCCAGAGGAAAGTTCATAGGGTATTTCTTTTTCCTGGTCTTATTTCTGGAATTCATCTCTCTTAAATAGTCCTGTAAATTCTTTCCTGGCCATCTCTTTGCACAGGATTTTCCTTAACTGTGAACTGTTTCTTTCATAGTGTTGCATTTGCACTTTTCTTATCCCATAAGAAGGCACTGACTTTTTCATAGAGGGAAAACCAGGTGAGGTGATTAACAGTGCAGCCAGACAGCAAACATGGGCAGGACATACAAATAGCTCTTACAAATAATCTCGTCACCCTTTCTGCTCTCTGCAAAATAGAATCCTTTGTACCTGCTTGCATTGCCTGTATGGGTTTTTTTTTAATCCCAGAGGAACTGACCACCGCTTAGCGTGTTAGGGCCAACACTGTGCATTGTCTCATTCACAAAAAAAACCCCAAAAGTTTGAGTAGGGGTTGCATCCACACAGGATGGCTGAATTCTTTCATTTATTGTCCTAAGGGATGTTGCTACCAGCTTTCACCAGGCAGTATGAGGAACATTTTCTTATGCAAGCTATGTGAAAATGTCATACTAATGGACCTCCAGTGGAGAATTTTTGGATCTTTGGTATGAAATATCTGAAGTAACTTTAGTATAGTGTATGGGAATTTAACTACACAGTTGAGGCTGCGTATATTCCTCTCGTTGGCGGCCTCTGAAGAGGATACAGCAAAACAGATACTTTTAAAAGAAGGTCTTGTCTCAGCAACCATGCAAAATTACTTTTGGCACGATTATCCTCCTGATTGATTTTCTTAGCTTTTTTTTTTTTTTCTTTTCTTGGCCAATTTCATAAACACTATCTGGGAAACTTTGTGAGCACTAATGTACTTCCAGATGATGCCCACACGGAGAATCAAGTCTAAATGTGAAATGCTTTAAAAGATTGTTACACAATTCTTGCGTGTTCCTTGCTTCTCAAAATATTGTTACTTATCATTATTTAATGTTCAAACTATACTCTAGAATTGTACTCTGCTATGGCAAGTTACAGTCACAGAGTGGGTCACTGCCAGTCCTAACAGGCTTACTGATGATACAGAAAAATGAGATGGAGGCTGACCATGGAGTTTGCATACTTTTAAACTAAGTAATCAATCTTTTAAAAATTAAATGGAAAAGTTCCCAAATTCAACCCCAAACTTCATCATGTGTCTGGTAAGGCTTCAGTTTTGCCCAGGTATAGATGGGAGACATCATTGAGCAATTCAAAGGCTGAGGGAAATGCTGTTGGCAATTCAATATGTAATAATCCGTCTTGTTTGTAGCATCTTCCCCTTAAGTCATTGGAGAGCTGGTATCCCTCTGTGCCATTTTACAGCTCTAACATAGTCTTTAAGCACAAAGCAATTCAAAACCAAAATACCTTCCAACTCTAGAAAGACCCCAGACCTTATCTTCTAAAACTTCCTCTTTTATTGTTGTAAAAGTTTAGATAGATGCCTTGGTCTTTCTCAGATGGGAGTCTTTCTGATTTGATTTGAAGACCTGTTGGTTGTGATAGAATGAAAGGTAGAGTTATTCACAAGTTATTTGTGTACTGTACATGCAGCAGTATTGCTGAGAAGTAGCTTTATTGTCACTGGCAGTATAGTGAGCACTAACATAATTAGGGGTGCTAACACTCATGTTACTATCCTCATCAGACAGACAGGCAATGTTAGCAACAGAGAAGAAACAGGAGGATTTTTTTTCCCTATGAGAAATTTGCCCAACAGCACAAATCTAAATGTAGGCATTGATGTAACAGAAAAATTATTTATCGCTGAAAGGTTTGAAGTTGCCATGTTAACATTTAGCCAAAATCGTAGTTCCTCCACAGAGAAAAGCATTCTGTTTCAGCATATAAATTGATAAACAAGTTTTGGAAGAGAGATGAGTGGAAAATCAGCAGGAAAGTGTAGATGAGAAACAGTAGTCCTAAACTACACTAACTCTTTGTGAATGTTATATTAACTGAGAGCAGGATAGAGGGCAAGCATGTGAGAGGAAAAAGGTTTAACTCACCAGTTCAGCAGGGCTCTGCTGCTTGATAAGGCTGACTGCTGATTTGAAGGGGTGTGGTTGTTTGAAGTGGTTATTTACTGGCCTGGATTTAAGTTTAATTTGATACTGTTGTTGTAAACCTTCTCTAGTTGTTTCTTTTCTTATGCCCACACACTATTGTTAGTAATTTCACAGTGGAAACTGATCATTTCTTATTGTAGTAATTCTTGGCCTTTCGCTGTGGTATTCATCGCAGCTTTTTCCTCTCACATAAGAAACCTGAAAAAGCTTGTTTTTCAGATATCTTCAGAAGAAAAAACACCATGTGTGAGTCATGGGTCTGGTACTTTTTGATCCTGGTACACCTCATTCTTTTTTTTTTTTTATTAGAGTATCTTTTTATCTTTATTAAAGGACATACTGTGCCAGATTTTATATACAGAAAGTAAAGAAATTGTCCACGCTTCCAAGTATTCCTGGGAAGCTGTTTGAAATAAATTTTTCTGTGGTTTTGGGAGGGTTTTATGGGCTCCAGATAAGGGGCATGCTATGGAAATCTGCATGCTCTTTCTAGCAGCAGCAGGACTGTCATTGTTTGCTGTTAACTGGCCTCCTGCACTGTTAAAGATCACTCCCCCTTCAGTCAGGTTCACCTTTATATAGTTGAAAAAAATGCTGCAAACATCCCAAAAGTCTGTCCCTACCCGCTCCTCTTTAAAGAGGTTGTGCTGCAGTAACTAGGACATACCTTTACAATGGTCAGTATGATATAAAGATACCACGATCAAGCAGTCAGACTTGGGAAATTCCTTGTTCCTGTTGACTTGGCAGGTCTCCCAAGCTGTAAATTTAGAGATAAATCTTAGTAAGCAGCACATCTCTTTCTGGGGCACAATAACCATAGCTTATTAAACCTTTGGTTTACAAGGGAAATGAAAACTGTCCAAAACGTACTTAATTCTGAATTAAAAGTGGAATTTGCTGAATTTTGGATGTTTGCTCTTTAAGTCGTACTATTACGTTCGTATCATTATTTATGTTGGATTGCTCGAAGTTTTAGTTTTGCTTAAGAACATAAATGATCCATGCATGAGTTCTTTTGACTTTATTACCCATAAAGCTTGCGAATCTTTTGACTGAGAAATCTATCTTGGTGATCTGCAGGTGTAATTTATAAATGGCACTGGGTTATCCTCTGAGATTTAATGTGTTTTTTAAGAGATTCTTAATTTTAAGAAGGAAAACTGCTTATAAATTAGGAGGAAATTATGGCGAAGCCTGATGCCTGTTGCAAGTCTTTCTGTCCAGTGTTATTTTCTGTTATGTTAAAAATTCAAGGCTGTGTAATCATGTCATTTTAACTGAGTGATATAATTGTTTAGTTTACTGAGCAATTTGTATCACTGTAACACCTTCACACAAAACTATGAGAGCACTCTGTGAACATTAATTAAACTCTGACACCTCTGAGATGGAGGCAAGTTCTGCTCTCATCCTTCAGGTTGGGAAAACATTGCACAAACTGGTGGTGCAGTTCTTTGGTACACGTCTTTTACAACATAGTCATTCACAGTCATGTTTGTCTTCTCTCTTCACCCCATAATTCCTTCAGCCAGTTCAAGTGTTTGCATAGTTCTGTGCTTGTATAGGATTTGGTCATAAACCATATGAATTTGTTTTCCTGAATTATTTTGGTTTTATGATTGGAGCACAGCCCCACATTGTGTAGAATTGGCATAATTAAAAGGAAAATAACCCATGGGGAAAGAAGCCCTTAAACCAGTTCACCACAGGTTAATTAATTGTGCCATAGATGAATGGTAGTGGATCCCACTGAAGTAAGCAACAAAACCTCTGTTGGTTTCACCATTGTGGTTTTTGCCAGTCTTCAGCAAAGCCAAAAATTCAAGCAGCTCCCTGGATGTTTACATGCAACCCCTACCCCATGTTTCTTCCCTTAATGAACAAAAAAAAATCTTATTCTGGCCATAGCTGCTTGCTAACTTGCTGGTATACAAATATCATAAAAAATAAACATTCTCTGGTTGGAAAAAACACTTCTTTTTAATCTCAGGATTAAATCACTAATCATGGACTATTGAATCACAGATTATTAAATCACTAATTGCAGATATTAAATGGTGTCACTTCCTAAACAAAGTACGTAACACAAGTTTATATTAAGAAAGTGAGATGTCAAAAAGATGGCTCTGGGAAAGAGTTGCAAAAGTAAAACACTACTAAGGCCAGATCAATATGATGATGAAGTTAAGATTCGCAGTCATGCACAAGACAGCAGATTCAGTGTCAGCCTTAATTCTGTACCTCTACATCTATATATCATCAGAGCTCCTCAATATACCTTTTGTCTCTTCAAGCTGTTTTACACCGTTTCAAAAACAGACTATTCAACTGGTTTAATTCTTTACAGAGTCACAGAATATTCTGAGCTGGAAGGGACACTGCCTCTTTCAACCATGAGGTTATTTTTCTCTGGCTCATCTTCTGTTTACGGATGGGTTTTCTTGCTATAATGGTGGGAAGGAAATAACTGTCTCTCTGAAAATTAGAGCTGTTTCTTTCTGTGGTGCTCATCACAGAATTTATTTCATCAAGCTGTAAAGTAAACAAGATTATCTTATCCCCCCTTACACATGTGAGAAACTGAGGATAAAGCCAAACAATTTTTGCAAGTGGCCACCTTGAATTAACTCAGCCTGAGCAGTAATAGCTCTTAATGAATTTCTGCAGACTTCAGTTTGGGTATTGTAGCATGAACACTATTCTGCAAAAGTAGCATTCAAACTCTTTTTTAAAAATTTTATTTTAAGGCTGACGGAGGATTATGACTTCTGCTTAAGTCAGGCATTTGAACCAGCAGTTAAGAAGTGAAGGTTGAGGTGTTTAACAGAAGTCTTAAAAGTCAAGTGTTGCAAACAGTTGAACATATTTTTCTTTTTCACGATGCTTGCCTGCATATATGCATTTTTTTTCTTGAATTTACAGCTTCTGCCAGTTCTGTGCTCTTAAGAGGCAGTTTAGCTGATTTAGGGAGTGAATCAGTAGATTTAGTAGACTACACTGATCTTACTTTAAACAACTAATTTTCAATATCCTTTGGGCTATTTGAGACAAGCAGGAAAAGTAGTGCTGATCTGATGTGATTACATTTCATCCTAGTCTCCAGTGATTGACTATTTAGTACATTTGATTTGGTAGAAAAAGCTTTTTGTTTTTTAGACTTACAGTTTATGAATTTCAGTTTAGTAAAAACTGGAAATAGTTAAACATCTTTATGTGATATCTTCATGAAGTTAGGTAGGCAGAGTCCAAGCGGCTAAAATGAAAAAAAAAAAAAAAAAAAAAAAAAAAAAAAAAACACACAAAAAAAAAAAAAAGACCAAGCCAAATAGAATGAAAGTGATTCACTTCATCTGAGAGTAGGACTAGCTGCTTGCCTCAATTCCCACTGTACAGCTGAGGCAATCTGAAGGAGCTGTGTAACTTTGCAGCTTGTGCTGCACCTAGTCAATAGAACAACTGTCAGTCTGGTCTTATTCTCAGCACTAAGATGAATTTTAAATGTAGCTATGTACATGTCTTTAGCCTACATCTAATGTAGCCCTTTATTCTGGGGTGATACTGTTGTAAGAATTTTCATGTCAGTGACCAAGGAAGAAGGTTAGGTTTCCTTCAGCTCTGTGTGAGGTACTGTCCTGGTTTAACCCCAGTCAGCAACTAAGCCCCACACAGCCACTCCCTCACTCCCCTGCGACAGGATGGGGGAGAGAATCGGAAGGGTAGAAGTGAGAAAACTCGTGGCTTGAGATAAAGACAGTTTAATAGGTAAAGCAAAAGTCACACAGGTATAAGCAGGGCAAAACAAGGAATCCATTCACCACTTCCCATGAGCAGGCAGGTGTTCAGCCATCCCCAGGAAAGCAGGCATCCATCACACGTAATGGTTGCTTTGAAAGACAGAGTCCATCACTCTGAATGTCCCCCTGTTCATTCTTGCCCCAGCTTTGTATGCTGAGCATGGTGCTGTATGGTAGGGGGTGGGATATCCCTGTGCTCAGTTGAAGTCAGCTGTCCCAGCCATGTTCCCTCTTTGCATCCCCAGCTCGTGGGCAGGTGGGGTGGGTTGAGAAGCAGGAAAGGCCTTGGTGCTGTGTGAGCACTGCTCAGCAGTAGTGAGAATGTCCCTGTGTTACCAACACTGTTTCCAGCACAAATTCAAACCTTGGCCCCATACTAGCTACTATAATGAAAATTAACTCTGTTGCAGACAAAACCACTGCAGGCAAATGTATGTGAAAATACCTATACAGTAGGAAAGCACTGCAGAACAGATTTTCAGGTCCTCTTTCAGGGGTGATACTCCTTCTTAAGCTTATCCACATACAACAGAAGCCCTGTATTATTCCAGAATTGGATAGCATCAGTTCAGAAAATTGGAATGTCTAATCATTCTGCCTTCTGATAACTGATACCTGTCCCATAAGCTACTAATTTTTGCAGATGCTGTCACATGCTGGTAAGGAAGCTGCTTTCTTCTTGAATTGCAGTAAGACATTACAGAGTGCTTATACATGACACAAAATGCGAATGGTCTCTATGAATATAATGAAAATAAAAATACAGTTTATGTATACATTAGAATCTTTATTTCTTTATATTTTAATTGATCAATAGATTATCTTTGCAGGAAATGCTGTTCACTGTATATAACCCTTGGTTGGTTTATTCTATCAGTATATCACAGTGTGTTTTCTGGGTAACTTTATGATTTCTGTTGGAAACTGTCACTATACTTTGTGGTAGTGGTTTGTTTAGATAGTATAGTTTTGAAATGCTTTCTGTTTTGGACAAACCTCCTCTCTGAAAAGCCTTTGCGAACTTTCAGAGGCAAAATAATATGAACTTCTGGTAGAGATCTCCAGTATGCATGTTTCTTTTGATAGACTTCTTTATGTAGCCTGTTTTTAGATACCGCAAGTTTTGTTGTACTTGTTTTAAAAGTTGATTCTTGTTCAGACTTTGGGAGCTGAACACCTTTGGGAATAGTTTAGATCCTCACAGCTGTGTGATACCTTTGTGTTTAATGAAATCAGCATGCTTCCCTTCTGTCAAAGCCCAGTGTTATTTTCAGTGTAGTTTCCTTGAAACTTCCATTAGAATCACATGTTAAATTCTGAATTTGCAATCAGAGGGGATAGCTGCTGTTGCATGGAACCTTGTTTCTTGGCCCTCCTTCCATGTCAGCTCAGATCCTTTTCCATTGAAATGAAGTACCAGCTAAGCATAAAATGTATAAAGTCGTAAAGACAATTCTTCAGAAAGACCTATGCTAACTCTACTGTACAAAATATTCAGTTGCTCCTATCTTGTGAAAGTCTGCTGTGTTTGTGCATGTGTTCTCCTATATCTTCTGTAGAGTGTTGCCTAATTTCTTTTGATATCTGACTAACCTCATTGCAATTTCCTCAGTTGTAGAAGTGGCAGGAAACTTTTACATAACATGAACTAATAGCAGCAGGTCTATTTGTTACAGCTGTTGAATTATTCTGCAGGTATTATTCAGGTCCCTCAGTGTTTGCCATTTATTTGAATGATTGATAGTAGGCAAATTAGACCACAGGCTCAGGGCAGGGTTAAGTATTTTCTGGTATATTTTTACAGCATTTGCTGAGATGAGGCCCTGATCACAAATCAGAGGTTTGAGTCCCACTGCAGTGAGTATCATTAATGGTATGCAGTGTTACTCTGCTTAGCAGCATGCAGAACAGCCCTTATTCTGGCAGTGGTGCAGATCCCCTCCTCAGTCTCTCTGTCATGTCCATCGTGCTGTTCCACAGGTAGATATGTGAGACTTGATATCTCTGCTGGGAAGGGACTTCTGTGCCTCTGCAGGTACAACTGTGAAGATGCGATGTGTGTTTGTATTCTTCAACTGCAGCATTTGGTAGGTGAGGTCAGGAGGGCTCTTGTGCTTTGCTTTTATATGCCCCTAAGTCTAGATAAATACTGCAATCATTGGTAGTTCTGAGTGAGTATGATAGTAATAGGCAAGGAGGTAATTAAATCTAGAGTTTTTAAGTGTCTGATAGTTCAGTCAGTTATCATATCTCTTAGTAAGAGACCTATCTGTGATGGCTGGGTGCCATGAGAAACTACTCAGCGGAAAGCATTGCATACCTCTCTCAAGTTAAAACCACATGGATTGAAGGAGTTTGCACTGTCTTGCTTTGTATTTGTCTCTGCTTTATATTTGTGCTGACAGGGTACTTCATGTCACTAATTACTAATCTTCTGTTTGAGCTTTACCAATGGTTATCACTCTTACTACTTCAGTGCTTGGCAGACTTGCAGTTGAAGAACAGATCTGGGAAACAAGGTGAGAGGAGAAAAAGAGATCTTCAGCTGCGTTCAGATGCTGCTGTGCTGCCTGATCTTAAGTATTATTTATCTGTTGATAAGCAGATGCAGTAATGCCCATCCTAGTAATTTATGTAGTTGTGTGGATAATTACTCAGGTTTTTTTCAGATTTTCTGTTTGAACTACTTCTGCAGGGTAGATCAAAGTACTTTAAATCATGGATCTGTCAAGGTGACACTGTTATTTTTTCTGTTTGTCTGCAGAAGCTGGATAAATCTGACTTGAATAACTGGGAGAACATCAGAGGACCCAGTATGTGGGAAGATTCCAGAACTGTTCAGAAGCAACGGCGGGAGGCTCTCCGTCTCAAGCAGAGTGACTGAACAAGCCTACTTTGGTACCTCTGGAAAAAAAACCCTCTGGCTGCACTTAGCTTTTACTCCAGCGTCAGGAAAAGACATGGAAGCAATGGCACTGAGCAGTTCATGCTGATGTATATATAAGTAACTGTGAGATTGGTCCAAAAGGCACTGTATTATGTGAAGCTTTCTGTCTGCATCCGTTTGCACAGAGTACCACAGGCTGTATATGTGAATTTTCAATTAAAAAAAAAAGCTGATTATTCTACTTAGAATATCCCATTGTTTTTCAATCTCTAACATTCAAAACTGCTTCAACAAGGAATAACATTTCAAGAATCACTTGTCAGTACCAGAAGTTGTCATCCTAATGAGAACAACAGTGCTGTCATCTAGATGTGTGTTACCAGATAAATGCTGCTTCAGGGAGCCCCTGCATGACTTCAGGCTCTTAAGCTTGGAAGGGACTCCACAGGCATATGAGCTGTTTGGAACAGTGAGTTCATTTTTGACTAAATAATACTCTTGGGTTTCATTTCCAGGGACTTGACTATGTAAAGGCATGTACAGCATGTCAGCTGGTGATTGGTTAAATAACATTTGTTTAGCTGTGGTTAGATATTTGTGATTAGTTTATCAATACCTTCGTGCAGTCAGGACCTCTGCACTGGAACTTTGCAGTTTAAGTTGGAAGCACTCTTCCTCCCGAAGAGCTGTGTTGTTTCTCTGTGAGTAAACATTGTAGCAGAATCTTCTTGAACCACTATATAGTGGCAAAGCTTATCTTACATGTATTTTTACATGTATATTTTTGCATGTGCACAGAAATGTTTTATCTTTCAGTGGATTCTTCTGAAATGCTTGTCTTTTTATATTTGTCTTTGTATGCTAAATATTTGTTAGAGGACATCATGCCAAGATTCAGGACCTTCCTGCTGAAAGAGTTCAGTGAATAAGCATTTAGTCAAATTTTCAAATTGTCTTCTGGGAAAGAAGCAAAGATACTTCTCTTGCAGGAAGACCTTAAGCTTATCAGTTTTCTTGATGAACAAAATATTCACTAAAATATCTTGCATATTTTTAGTAATTTGATATTCATCAAAGACTGTTTTGGGAATGGTCATCTTATTTCAGCAGTTTGTGATTGCAGTTGCAAATAATTTCTTACATGGACAACATTACTTATGTCATAACTTGGGACCCAGTTTTAGATGATTGTTTCCTGGTTGTAGGGTCCCCCCCCACTCATCCCTTTTTCATGGGCACTAAATCCTGTGGTTTCTGAGGATATATTTGTAACTGTCTTTGAAGTGGCATCTCTGGAAAGTGATGGATTTATCTTAGCACCTCTGAGAAACAGTGACATGCAGCTGGGAAACTTTCCAACTTGTCCTTCTCTTCAAGTTCTCTTTTAGGAGACAGCCCATATCTATTGATAGTCTACTCAAATAAAATTCCACCATTTATTCATGCTGTTGACTTATTTATGAATTAAAAAAATCCCAACAACAAACAAACCAACAATAACTGGTACGGAAGCTGTACTTCTCATAAAATGAGAAGAGCCCTTTCAGCAATTCATCTTTATTGCCGTGCACTTGAACAATGGCTTCATGTTTTATGCTATGCTTTTCTTAGCCATTGAATTGGAAGTAATACTTTTGAAAGGCGTGTTGAGAGCCAATTAAGTCTCTTTAAGTTGTCATGCAACCTAGCGTAGAAGGCACTCCAGAAATGTGGACAATTACAGTTCATAACACTAGCAGGAGAGGCAAACTTCAGTTGGTTCAGAATTCATGTTTAATTTGGCTGCTTATTTGAACTATCCTTTTGAAAGCCAGTTACAGCACTTCTGGTTATCTCCAAGGCACCCGGAAACAACCTTGTTCAGTTCCTGAATTGTAATTCTAAGCACCTGTGGCTGGAGGGTGTCAGAGGTAATTAAATGCAATTGTCAGTCTGAGCCACTGATTGACATTTTTGCATCCTCTTTGGTAACTGGCATATACAGGTCTGAGGGGAATGAAAACAAGGCTTTAGTTAGAGGTGTTAAGTATTGCAAGAGCAGAAGGAGTAAAGAACCCAGATCTTGTAATCAGTGTTGCTGAAATTAGAAATAAAAGAAGGAAGTCTAGCTAGGTGTCTGTGTGTATGTGGGCTGAAAAATTAGTTCCAAAATGCCTGTTTTGACAGTAAGGGAAAAAGTGTTTATCTCTCAACAAAACTAGCCATGTTGGTTTTTGGGATCTTCCATAATGAGAAAAGCAGTAGGACATAGAAGTGGAGAGGCTCTGGAGCACCTGTCTCCAGGGCCAGGGAGAGGTCAGCATAGCACCACAGATACATGGGTATCTGTCTGGGTGGTTCCCAGTGGCAGCTGTCTGCAGCTCAACATGCTGACCAGATCTTTGTGTGAGATCAGCCTTGTGGATCCTGCTTATTGAGTGTGGTTTTCCTATAGCACTTTGAATGTGCAGATGCATGGATGACCCAAAAGAGAAAATGCTCAATCCCTTAATTCATCTGTAACAGATGCAAAAGCCGTAGCTACTGCGGCGCAAAAAAGGTTTCAAAACTACTGAATAGCACAGCAGTTGAATTTCAAAGCTAAATACATCTGGATGAGCAGTTTGGTGTTAAAAACTTACAGTCTCAAAATGGAGAGAATAATCTTGCTAACAGTGATCCTCCAAGGTCTTGAAGATGGGTCCAGCTACCCAAAAAAGGTAGGTCATGGTGTAATAGAACATGGGCGATGTGAGTTATAGGCCAGAATATAGAATCAGAAACTTCTGAAAAACAACTTAAACCTATCCCATCACCTGGGGACCAGTCCCAAAAAGCAGAGGAAGAAATCAATTTCTTCACAGAGAAACAGCAACTTGGAGTGATTTAGAGGTCACTTCATTGGATGTTTTACATGGACACTTCTTGTTTCACTGTACAGGTGTGTGTAGGTGAAACTTGAAACAGTAGGTTTTACCTTCTAAAATAACTACACAGACCCTTGTACTTCTTGGTGATCTTGCATTTGCTCTGTTATGTTGCTATGTTTGAATTTCCAACACAAGTCCAGGACAAGTTTCATTTTATATTCTGTATTTTCCAGAGGGTTTTATTTCTGCAAGAAATGTGAAAGACTAATATTATCCTTTGCTACTAACTACTTTATGTCCACTTGGAAAAAAAAAAAGAAAAAAAAATAGAATGCAGAAACCAAAAAGAAGGAAATTATCTGGAGTCTTAGGAAAGCAGAATAACTATTCTTACATAAATATGTTCAAAGAATTTTCCTTAAGCTTTTATGGTTAGAAAGGGTGCTTATTGTCAGTCTTTCAGTGGAAAACCACTTTCATCCTTCAGTGGAGTAAGGTTCACAAAAAAATTTCCACTCTTATTTTAGACTAGCTAACTAGAAGGTTTTAATCAAAGGAAGGTAATTGCTTACTGTTAGGCCTTCATTTTTTACAAGGACTTGCAACCAGTCTCAGCCAACACACAAATAGTCTCTAGACTTAGAAACAAAAACTCCATACAGATGTTTTTCTTAAAACTTGTACTCTCCCCAGGAGCCCAAAGCAGTCTTTCATACCACTGGAATCAGACTGACCATATTTTCTTGTTGAACATGTGGTTTAACTGCATGTTTAACTGTCTTGCCTAACACAGGCAATTAAAGTTTCACCCTCACCATTCCCATGCTGTTTGGGAGATGTGTTAAAATTAAATTCAACCAAGGCAGCAGCTGGTAGTGCTGCAGAATGGACACGTAAAATGTGGTTATACATTGCAAGCGTGAGTGGTGTATGTGTTGTAGTCACAGGTCACTTGAGAAAGGAAAAAAAAAACCCACCAAAAAAAGCCCCCAGAAATAATGGAGTGCAGTGCATTGCCGGTGCCTCTGTAGAAGAAATTTAGGCACTTTCACGTGGCATACTTGGAGTCTGGCATGAATGTGCCTTGGTGGAAAAAAATGACCATACCTTTTTAGCATGCCTGTTTCAAGGCAGTTGATGAGGTCCTTGATGTTTGATACCAGCTCCATTGTGTGTGTTCAATACCAAATCCACTATGGGATCAACCTCAGAGAAGCCCAGTGGCTCTCAGGAATAGGTCTTAATGCCACACATGATCAGGGGTAGACTCATCTCTCTGCTCTACAGATCCGTTCTCCCTCCTCTTTCTGTCCTGTCTTCCAGTGTTCCTCCTAAAAAGTAACAGTTCAGTCTCTGAGCCACTCTTTTCTAATGGAAGCTGGCTCTCTTTTAAATTTCATTGTCTACCAAGAATTGAAGAATAGTGGTTTCTGAATGACTTTGAACATACCCTGTAAAATGTGAGCTCAGAAACACAGACCCAGTCTTATATCCCCTTAAGGATGGCACCCAGCATACACTGGGTCTCTTTTTATCTTCAGATACACAATGCTGTACTCTCTATTTTATGTACAAAGGAAATTAAATGTACTTTTTTCTTTAAAAGATGAGATCTTCATTTATCTCCAGCTGTCAGTTCCTCATAATGTTGCCCAGAGAAGTGTTATCTGTGATTTAGTGGCTTTAGTGGACTATCTTTTGTTCAACAGCGGACAGCAGAATAAAATTTCAGCTTAATATAGCTCTTTTCTTACTCCTTCTGAATAAACAGAGTAAAAAAGGAAAGCAAGAGCAAAGACTCTTCGGTTCCAGACTCAAGGTTCTTCTGCTTTGCAATAGATAGGACATTTTAAGAAAGGAAAGGAAGGAAAAGTGGGGTTAAAAAAGGAAATAAGAGAGAAGACATTTCGGAAAGAAAAAAGCTTAGGGACAAAAATAGTAATAGGACACGGGGTATTTTTTCTGACTGGTCCTTCTGGATGGAATAAGAAGGAAAATTGTTTCTGTCTCAGGAAAAACTTCTGAGCTCAAAAAATGCTTGTCTCAAGTCTGAGTGTTCAAGTTCAATGTTTTACAAGCTAATGGTTTTAGAAATACTTCTAGAAATACTTAGAAATACTTCTATTTGGGTGAAGTGCAGTGTTTTACTTTGTGTTTCATGTTTTTCCATTCTTGATTCTTTTTCCTCAGGTACCTTAACTCTGGAAATGAAAAGCCACCACTGATCTTAAAAGTGTAGTTTTCACTTAAAAGACTGAAAGCACAAAATGCTTCAACAGTTTCCAAAACTTTTCACAAAAAGTGTTCTCAATAAGAGTAAAATCTACCAAAATAGATCTTTCTCAATGAACAGATTGCAAACTGTCAATCAACCAGATTAAAAGAGAAAAAAAAAAAAGGAAATTATAAAAGGTCTTTTTTTCAGTGTTCACCAGTTAGTTTGTTAATTGGTGAATGCTGATGCTACTTGCTGATGAGGATGACTGCACACCTCTGTGGCTGCATGTGCCAGTCTTCTCCCCACCAGATGTGCACACCTGCATTCAGAAAATGCCATGCTTGCAATTTAACAGAGGATTTTGCTACTCAGTAACTCGTAAGAAAAGACGTGCCCCTCATTGCCTCCAATATTCTGCTATCCCAGGTAATGACACTGTAAGATTTACATGAACTAATGAAGCTTCCTCAAAAAACAGTTCCTTTTCCTCCCTGCTTTTGCTGATTCTATCAACCTAAATTTACTTGTGTTTAGTTCCTGTTAAGTAATGTCACTTTTTATTAGATACTCTAATAGCATGCTCACGTCATAATATGTTAAGAAGAAAGCCAACATTTTTCTCAGTCTAAAAAAAGGCATCGCCCCTGCTTAAGTACTAGATTTAGGGTTTCCATCATTTTAAGTTACCTGTGGAGCAACAAACTGGCAATCAAGGATGGAAATCTTCAGTCCTACTCGTGTTCAAATGTATTTCAAGTAACTGTAGTCCTTATAGTTTAGGAGTCATGTCTTACCATTATTTGGTTATCCACCCCACCACTGCAGATGCTTTTTTGCCTTGCAAACATTCTGACTCAGATGTGATTAAAGATAAACACGTATTTTAGTACAAAAATCTGATTGCACATTTCTTATAACAGACCTTTTGGACTGAGTGCCCCCTATGAAGTACAAACATCCTAGTCAGCTGTGCTGGAATAATAGGCAGCAAAAATTGTATGTTTTATCATTCTTTAAATCAAGATGAATACAGTTTGATCCAATTTTTAAAAGTTCACCCTCGCCCTGGTATATTCTGGTTTTTTTTTAAATTTAAAACAGTTATGATAGACAGTGGGGGTTTTTAAACTTGGCTTAGAGAAATCATTGCAGAGGAACATCTAGGAATATCCACAGTATGTTTCAGTTTAGGTAAGACCCTCTATATTTTAAATAACAAGAAATTTAAATGTCTTAAATACTTACTTGAATGTTTGAATTTTAACGTATCTTTCGTGAGCAGCATCGAACAGGTTTTTGACTGATCCAGGTTATCCAGACTATGCAAGAAAAAGGTGGCTATGGAAACTTGTACTTTATATGGACAGACCCAGTTGGCTGGGCAGTGATTTTGAATATGAATAGGAGCAGGAGACCTTTATCTCTTATCTTTCATCTATTCAAGAAGATTTCTTACCCCTGTAATGAATTATTCGCAACAGAAATTAAAAATTGAGCAGTCTTCATCTCTTGAAGCTGTGCAGGGTTGTGCAATGTTACCTGACAGGTCCATTTTTCTCACACATACTGCACAGGATCTTAACAGTTCTGTCACTGGCATGCACTGTCCACTTTAACAGCCACATATTCTGCATTTCCCTTTCTGTGTGTTCAGGTAATGCCAAGAAACTAGCAGCAGAACAGGTGTTAGTTCTCTGCTGTGCTCTCTGCCTGGAGATGCTGTGATCTAGGAACTGCTGCAGCAGTCCATCAAGGTATCTCTGTGCCTTGTTCTTTTGTCCTTGGAGAAGTCTCTTTTGCTGTCAGAGGATTCACCACTGCTGTCTTTGCATGAGAGATATAGCAGAAGATCTGAAACTTGGAAAACACATTATACCTTAAAGTATCTTACGTGTTGCAGTATGACTGTAAAGCTGTTTTTTAAAGGGCGTGCATTGTATACCAAATATTTCACAGAATATTCTGAAAACTGAAGGGGATCCACAAGGATCATCAAGTCCAAAGCTTAAGTAAATGGCCTGTACAGGGATCAAATCTGTGATCTTGGTTTTATTAATACCACGTTCTAACCAATTGAGCTAATCTCAGGATCATATGTATAGGTAGAAACACACATATATATTTTATATACAGCCCCAAAGACTGTATATATATATCCATCTCTGTACACACACAGGGGAGAGCTGGAGCGTGGTGTCCCTTCCCAGTCACTGCCCTGCCAAGGTGGGGACGTGCAGGGATCACCTCTGAGGAATGAGGATGGCTGCCTTAGCAGGAACTAGCTCTGTATAGTGATTGCCTGCCCAGGTAACACAGAAGAGAGTTCATTTCCCCACTGGCACAGATGGTAGCTCCAGAGAAGTCCGGTGTCTACGCAAACATTAACGTCAAGGCACACGCAGCGATAATCTCAGTCGAAGGCAGGTGTCTACCAAGGTGGGTGTTGAATTGTGCTCCGCTGCTTGTCCCCTTCCACTGATCTTGGAAAGCCCTTAGATGATGAGTTCTGATCAGTTTGCTTCTATGACTTTAGTTTTGAGTGAGCTTGATCCCAAGAAGTCTCATTTAGCTTTCATGGAGGTTAAGACAAAACCTTGTGATGAGTGCTTGTGAAACCACCACAGTGTTCATCTGAAAGTGCCCTTGGCCTCTCCCTGAACTCTCTGGTACAGGGTTATCAGCTCTGATTGAGTTTGAAAATTAGGGCAGCTCTGATGCTGCCATATTTTTTTATTTATTATTTCTTCTTTCTCTTGAAAAGCTGATGAGTTTGTTGGCAGCTTAAATAAAGATTCTCTCAGTAAATTATTATTACAAAGATCAATAAATATCTTGGTGTGTCACACTGAAGTTTAGATAGAAATTGCAATGCCAGCATTGCCTACTACAGAGGTGATGTATGTAAGCTACATTTCTGACAAATCGTGGCATGGACAAGGGGAAGGCATCCTGTAGGCAGGACTGAATGCAGTCCCATCTGAAATGAAGATTAAACAATGTAAGGAAATACATCTTTCCTACTTCAAAAGCAAAGTTTTTCTTTGACCATCCTTCAGCTAAACCTCATGTTGTGTGGGCAATAAGGTCAAAGGATTCATAGACTCTTCTAAGTCATTGGGGAACAATAAAAAGATACTTTCTGCCATTAAAGATAACCTTGTGTGCAGCAAGGGCATGAACAGCGTCAGTAAACTGGCCCTGTGAGACCACTTTATTGATGCTGCTTCAGGTTTCTTGTAACATGCAAAACAGCATTATTATTACAGTAGAGAACTGGCACAGACCTTTCAGGATTATATATTAAGAGCAGCAAGTCAAATACCATCTGCCTAACGTGATAAATTCTGAGTATTATTCCAAAGAGGTTTGCCTGAATCTCCTCTGCAGAGCACATAGAGGCAGCTGCCAGTTGCTTTTGTCCTCAGCCCCCTTCCCATCATCACTTCTTGACCTTTTGGCTAAGATCAAGTGTAGTATCAGTTGAAGTCTTGGCCTGTGCTGTCTTTGGGGACTCTATTCTGGCCTGGCAGCAGGCTGGGCTCGGTGACCTCCTAGCTCTTATCCATCTGTAACTACTATTATTTCTGCTCTTTAAGAGACCTGGCAGCTTTTAGAAGTCAAGTCCTGTTCAACATGCCTTGCAAGTACAGCTGAGATGCATTGCCCTGAATTATTTCTGTTTCAAAGGGCAGGTGGGTTTCTGTGTTCTAGAGTAGGAGAAATTTCAGTGTAGCTGATTCCCTTCTGTTGAAAGCCAATAAATATACTTTTTTAATACTGTTTTAATGCTTAGAGGAAATATAACCCCAGAATTTTTGGAAGAAGACAACACTGGTAGGTCTTCTGACAGCTTTGCACCCCTGCATGAATAGAGTTCTGGGGCCAGGCAAAAACATCTGACATAGGAAGACCTTAAAATACTGTGATAATATGTTTGTATTTATCTAGGTTTGTAAACTTTATAAATTCAGAGCTAAGTATCCACAAGGGACACCATAATTGCCAGCCAGACTTAGTGCCTGAAGACCTTATCTAATCCTGGCTTTTATACACAGATCTATTAACTTGATCTGGGTGGTTTGTTTTGCTGTGTATTTTTTTCCTAAGTCACTCTTGGAACAGGAAATCATATATATTATTTCTGGAAGAGACCATAAAATGATATAGTGGAGCCTAGTGTGTAACTCAGTTAAAGGAATTTTACTCCAGCGTTCATACATCAAACACAGTAACTACAGGGTATCTTCCAAGCTTTGTGTTGGCAGAGATCAGTTATGAACTCCACCTTTGTCTCTGCAGCTGTCCTTTGTAGAGGACATACATGGAGGATGATGGGAATTTGCCTTTCACCTAGAGAGGGCTGGCCATGTATCCTTCAAAGTCACATTTTGGGGCAGCACTACTCAGCTCTCTATCCCTTGGCAGAGGGAGGGATGGAGGAGACTGTGGAAAACCTCTAGCTGGCTTTTATGGGAAGGCAGCAATGTCTTCCAGAGTGTTAGTCTCCCAGCTGATTTTCTCTCAAAGAGCTGTCTGGTCTAATGACACAAGTTGTGGGAGGTCAGGTTTTTGTTCACTGTCTCTTGCTGCTTTTCTCAGGATGTGATTTTTCTATTTTGGTTGACTGGGTGTGAAGGTAGTGTTGCTATGCTTTAGGGAACACTGCAATTAGATGCACTCAAAATGATCATGATTAATAATTATGACTGGTTTGTTACTAAAAAAGGAAAAGGTGGAAATAAATAATAAACCACAGTTAATTTGAAGGCAATCTCTGTCTCTTTGAAGAGCTCTGAACAGACCTAACAGCACTTGGACTCTCCTTAGGGGACAGCAAAGCCCTCATTTCTGTACATGACAGTGAGCCTTGCTCCTGTGTAAGTAATCCGGTGAGTTCTCTGATGGAAGAACCTCATTTACCAGTTGGTGACTCTTGTTAGGTGAGTCTCAGGTAACTGCAGCAGCTGAGCAAATCTCAGCTGTGTTCCAAATAATTAGCAAAAGTATTTGAATCAACAGTGGCAGGGAAGCCACTGAAACAGCTTTCCTGAAAGTAATCGGTGAATAAACACTGAAAATTTTCAGTCCAAGTGAAATCTGTTTACCGAGGATAGCTCCTTTCTCTGTGTGAATACATGGCCTCAGGCCTGTGATGTGGAGTAGAAGCTGTTACTACCTGAAATCGCACTTCATTATCCCATTAGAAGCTGAACTAGAGAAGTGTCACGCTAGCCTCTGGCCCTCTTGCTCCTACTGATGTCGTGGGCTGGGGATGTTTTCGTGCCAGGAATTAGTGTTGAGCTGGGAAGCCGCTGCCTTGTGCTGCTGGCTTGGTGTAGAGCAGTGGTCTGGTTGGGGTAAGCAAGGGTGGCAAGGGGGGTCTGGGGGCAGAACAGAGGCCTTGTGTGGTGGGAGGGCTTGGCACAGCCCTGCTGGCTGCTCGGTGGCAGAGAAACATTCAATTTCTGTAGAAATGGAATACAGCACGCAGCAAGGGACTGGCAGCATTGCTGTCAGTCCCTCACAGGTGCTCGGCTCAGTGCCTCGGTCCTGCCTGTGCTCCTTCTCCATGAGTCTGTTCAGGGGGTGCAGGCTGGGCTATTCTTGTGTAGCAGCTCCACAGAGTGTCTTTGGAGCTTTTCGAAACTCTTAGTTTTTATTTATATATACACACACACACACGTATTATATGGGCAATCCACTTTTGACTTTGCTTCATAGGAGCTGAAAAACTCAGTTAGCTCAAGCACATGTAGAAGTAAATCAAAGCCATCTCTTAAAAAAGTAATGCATTCTTATATCCTGTAGTTGAAACAAGAGGTCATCTTCCCTCTACCTAATTTTTCTGGAGGGATAACTCATGTTTTCTGAGTTTAATGAGGTACTTGCTTCCATGTTCCCAGAGGAGTAATTCCTTAGCCCTTAATACAAATTCTATATTTAAACAATCTCTTTATCAATAACTACAACATAAAGTGGATGTGATGAGTTTGTACATAAAGATATCCTCTCCATCTACCCTCACTATGAAGTTATATGAGGCTTGCATGCTGCTACAAAATGTCAACTTCGAAAGGGTTTTCTGATATGTGAGAGTAAATGTCTGATTTTAAGAGAATTAAAAGTTTGGGGATGACAGAAGATGTGGTTAAAATGTTTTCAGTTGTCCATTTCTTCTACGAAATTTTGAAATGAAAATTTTCGAATGCTTATTATGGGAAGTATCTTTCAGTTGTCCCATGCTTTTGTGTGTACAAATCGGAGACAAAGACATTTTCTTTGAAAAGACAAACAAAAGCCAATGTCAGTCCCTGAGCTGTAGGATACTGACAGTGATCCTGAGTAGAAATGTTTGTATTTTCTTAATTGTCCTAATACAGAGGTATTTTGTAGAATCTGTCGCTTGAGGGAAAATGTTCCTTCTAACAACTGAGGTCTTGTACGAGACTAATGTGGCCTGGTTTTAGACAAAAATGAGCATGTTACTGGGTATTCTTCCCTTTGATCCTCTGTTGTTGAGATTTATTGCCTGCCATTTATAGCATTTGCAACTTGCAATTAAGGCTTCTATTTTGAATACCTAGTGCATAAGCAGGAATTACCATAACTTAGTGTTTGGATATGTCTTTCAAACCACAGCAGAAAAATAACATGTTTCAGATGTGACATAAAAGCATTGAAAGCTACATAAAGTTTATAGTGACCTAATGTTACATGAAAAAACTGTAATTTTATTAAATATTTTCCCATCATTTTGAAGAGCTCCCATGTATAAATTCAGTCTGATACCATCCATAGGCTGATTTTATTTGATTTTATTTTTTATTTTAAGCAGAGTTGCAAGTGCACTGAGCATTTGAAGCAAGGAAAATTTAATATTTGCATAGTTAACTCTTTGTTTTCCTAAACCTTCTTGGTTTTAAATACTTGGCTGGCTTTGTGCAATAGAGACTGATTGGGCATTCATCTCTTGTGTTGGAGCATTTGATGTCTGCATCCCTGAGCTGTATGCCCTCCAGAAGCACAACTTACTCAGCCTGGGAACTGGTCCCCAGGGCCTCCCAGGAGTGGCAGGCAGTTGGCAGGACTTCTGTGGTGTCTATCCACTGGGAGGCTTGTGTTTTTGGGGGAGTATCTGACTGCTGCACATGTGATGAACCCCACTGTGTGTGTCTGCTGTGTCCTCGGCTTTATGGCAAGGAAGGGGCTGTGAGGATCTCAGAGAGTAGCAAAGGTGGACAATAGCACAGGAAGTTTGGGCACGACTGGGCTAGACCTTTAGTCATGCTGAAGGGCTGGAAGAGTGAAGGATGGGCAGGAGAAAGGCTCTCTTTCCTTTGGCTGGACTCCGAGAGTGCTAACTAATGGTCATCTGAAGAACTAGACTGGGCTGTAAGACTGAGCCTTGGTTCTTAGTGTTGTGTAAAGGGAGGAGATAATGAAAAAAAAGCAAAGGTCTTGTCCCCCCAAATGCCTTTCAGATTAAATCATTGTTTGTGACTATCAGGAAAGCTGAAATTCTGTTCCACCAGGGACGGGGGAGTGGAATGAAAGCCCATGTGTATTTTTAGCATCCCTTGTAATCATGTCACCTTTTGAAATGAAAGCATCAGTGCATTGGAGCGTAGAAACTGGGGAGAGGACATCTTCTACCAAGAGAAATGTCATGCTCAGAGTGGATTGACTGAGTCACTCATTGTCTGAGTGATATTTGTGCTGGCCAGGACAGACCCATCTCCTCCCTGCTGCACAGTTTCTCCCCCTCCCAGCTCTTCAGTTTTATTTTGGTTTCCTCTTTCATGCATCTCTGCTGGTTGTCTCCTCACACATCTCCCATCAGATGATTCTACCCTCCAAACTATAATCATCTGGAATAAAACGCAGCACATACAACATGCTTTGTTGTATGTTGCATGAAACCCAGTTTCCTGCCCAGAGGCAGCTCTGGCAATGTGATGTCACATGCTTTAATGGAAGCTACTTAGCAATGCCATTTTCTTTTATCTTTTTTTGCCTATGAAGAAAACATATCTAACACAAGGAAGAGAGCAGGGTATCTGTTCAACTATGAATGTATTTGCTGTTCACCTCTGAAATGTCAATGAGCATTCATGCTGTCTGGTTTGAACTGACTATTGGCCTTGGAGAAATTACTGATGCTGCTCTTGAATGAAATTGTCCCTAACTTTCTAAGGAGGTAGAAAAACTGTCTCCCTTTGCAATCACAGATACATCATGTCATTGCTCTGTGACATGAAGGAAAAGGGAATAATTCCCCATTGTTCCTACCCTTTGCCTAGCCTTCATACACTGGTAAGGCAAAACCTAGTTCACAATATCCAGAACAACAATCCTCTGCAGTGGATACATTCCTTGGCACTGTTAGCAGGCAGATCAAGTAGTTAGACGTCACTTGTAGCTGTTCACTCTGTGCCCCCTGGCTCAGCTCTGGCAGGGAAATGCGGGTACCAGCTGTGAGAATTAGAGGAGTGGCTCGAACTGGGTTTTAGCCCCTTATTCAGTGCTGAGTGGGATGCTTTCATCCCTGAAAGGTAAAGAAACAGGAGGGATATAAAGGCTTGAGGAGGGTTGGCTATTGCATGCCCAGACCATTCACTGCAGCTCTCTGTGCTTTTATGAAGGTGTCATCTGTGGCTCAGGTGACCTTCCATACTGAACAAGGTGGATGTGCAATTAGCGCTGTACTCCTTTAAACAGGTCCTGTTGTCACAGACCCTCCTTTATGTGCCCAAAAGAGTGAGGAAACCCTCATATTTTTCCCCTTCCTCCCTCCACTTCTTCCCTTGAGCATTACATTAAATGCATTCTCCATTGTACTGGCACCAGAAGTGTGATGTTTCTGCATTGTGCCAAGACTTCGGTCTCATGTTTACACTACCTCCTGCTGCATGGCAGCCATCCATATGATTAATTAAGCCACAGTGCTGACTTTTTGCTCTTTCTTGTATATTTTCACTTGATATACAGCTTCATGACTTGACTGAAGGTCGAAATGGAGAACTTCATGCTAAGAGTATGGGGACTCCCTGAGAGCAGCCAGGCCACAAGTCCAGCAAGTGGGCACCAGTGAAAGGAGATGGGCTGGGCTGAGCAGCAGCATGGTCCTGCAGCTACGGGGCTGTCCCTGGAGCTCCTGAGACAAGATGTGAGTTTTGCCCATCTCCCAAGGCAAGGTGATGCTTCACTGGCACCTGGGGAGGGATGTGGGTTCAGAGGCAGCCACAGGCTGCCTGCCTAGTGATGGGGGGGGCGAGAGGGGATGTTTTTTGGGTTTTTTTGGTTTTTAGCCTGATCAAGGATGAAAATATTTTTCAAACAGTAAATGTGGCTTTAATAGCTAATTCATTATTTTTTCCCAGGCAGAAAGCCTATCAAAAGGATCAGCATATATCTCCCATCTCGCTTCTCTTTTCTTCTGACTTGGTTGTTAGTGACAGCAATTTCTATTTGCACAGCACTCACCTAAGGGTCTCCAGATAGTTTTCCAAAGGTGGATATCTATTTTTAACCTGATTTTATAGATGGTTAAACTAAGAAGTAGATGCATTTGTACAACAAACTTCTTTTAGCACAGCTGTGCCGAGGTGAGAAGAGGTGAGCTGCCTGGCTGCTGGAGCCATGCTGGCAGTCAGAGAGGTGCACCCTTGCTGGGGAGGCTTTAGGGCTGCAGTGTATGGATACAGCTGGATAGCCTTCCTTAGCCTGCATCTGTCCCCCCACCTCCCTTTCTTCCAGTATAAGTGGGTTATTTTCATCCAGAGTTGTTCTCTTGGTGGCTTGGAGTCATGGTACAGATTTGGGGCCTGGCTTTGTCATCCACTTGTGTGCACACCGGTATGGTATCTTGCTAAATATTCCCCAGTGTCACCCGAGCGCAGCCTCTCTGGCTCCCCAGTGAGTCTTGGCTGAGTTAGGGAGTAGCCCTGCATACACATAAGCATTTGCTTCAGGGACTTACCCATCAGTTAAAGTGGAATTACATGCTTAACTTACTAAATTACCCTAGGCTTTGCTTAAGTATGTAATTAAGAATTATGTACTCAAAGATAACCATTTGTGGGGTTGGGGCTGGCTATCCTGCTTCCATTTCCCTAACAACACAGGCAAGTTACTTGTGCTCTTTTCTTGTTCTGCCTGGCTAATGTTTCCAGTTGTTGGGATCAGAGTATAATGGGTACAGGAGGAGAGACAGTACATAGAGACCCATAGGAACACCTCATTGCTCTGGGAAGCCATCTCAAAACGTGGGAGTGTTTCAGAGGTCCAAATATAGCTAAAGAAGCTTCTTTAAATGTTGCACAGGGTCAAATCCTGGCTGTCCTCCAACTCAAAGTCTTTGTTCAAGGCATCTTTCCCTCTCTGGGTGGGTTGGGAAGGACACAGCCATGGTTGTCCTCAGGCAAGCTGCTGGTAGGGCTGTGTCCCAGAATCACTGCCAGGCCAAGGATTGCTTGGTGTTTAGCAAGCTCAGCTTTGCAGACCAAAGCGCTTGCTTACCTCCCCTGCCAGTGGTTTCTCCAAATTCTGTCAGCATTTCAGGGGACAGCACTGGGGCAAGGCAAGCTGCCCCTCCCTTGTGGTTAAACCAGGATTGAAGGCTACAAACAAAGAGGGCTGACTGGGCACTGTGACCACAGCCTTCTACTGGAGACACTAATCTGCAGAATGAATCCAGGAGGATTATTTTCCTTGGATAACTAGACTGCAGCAAGAAAGGAGCTCCTGAGTAGGAATGGCTCTGAACCAGTAATAGTCACAGGTGATGCCCTGTGTCCATCAGCTCCTAGATGCTTCTGTCTCCCAACAACGCTTTTCTGAGGGAGAGGTTCCCTAGTCCCTGTGTGATTTTGGCAGGCTTTGGCTATGGCATGAGAGCAGTCAGAGGAAACATCTGTTGCCTCCTAAAGAAAGGAGTGTACTTTGGTAATGACCACAGCTGTCCTTTCTTGTCACCCCTCTTACCTTTCTTAGGAAGTGTGCATGATCTGTATTTGTAAAGATGGGGAATGCAGGTGGAGGATGTAAAACCCATCTAGAGTTTACACGATTTGTATATACAAGAGGCAGGTTTGGGGGCAGTTTTTCCTTTTCTTCTGATGATTCACACTGCCTTTTCAGAGCAAATTTGCCAAAGCTCAGAGATGGTCTGGTTTTGGGGTTTCTTTTTTTGGGGGGTTGGGGTTTTGGTTTGTTTGTTTTACCAGTTAATTATGTTTTCTTGGTCTCTATTCCCTTCTCCCTTGCCCAGACTGGACCTCAGCTTTTGTGATGCGTCTTACACCCTTTGGGCTCCTTGAGGTGTTATTGCAGGTGGGATAGTGGTAGGCAAGAACCACTGCACAGACCTATTCCGGTGGGCAGCTCTTCCTCTGCTCACATTGCAGGGGCAGAAGGATGTGCAACCACCTCTGCAGAGATGTAAGAGATGGCATCTTGTGCATGTGCTGTGCAAACAAGTAGCAGGGGTTGTCAGAAGTCCTCTATTCTGATGTTGGTTTTGTCACAAAACCTTGGAAAAGAGCTGTACCTCCTCCAGGCTGTCTTTTTGCACAAGCCACACCATCTAAACACACTGAGTAATTCCTGCCTCAGGCTCAAAACCTTCTGCTTGAAATAGTGTAGATCAGTTAAAAATATTAGATATTAATTTTAACATCTTAAGTTACTGAAAGCTAGCCATGTTTCAGAATGCATTGTACAAAGGCTGGTTGATTCCACAGGCCCACATTTGGCACCTGACTCTATCCAATTCTTGACTCCTGCCAAATGTCACTTGTCTATGCTGGTATTTCTGGGTCTAAAATCCCGTGGTCCCCTAGGAGCTTTCTCCTAGGCAAGTCCAGTGACCTCCCTTTATCTGCAGAAACATATCCCCCACTGCTATTTGGATGTTGCCTTCTTCATGGTGGAATGGTTATGGCTTTATGGCTCATGAAATATTTGCTGTGCTCTTTCAGACCCTTTCATTTCCATGGTGAATGGAGTGACTCTGGATGATTTGTGCAGTGTTACAAAGATTTTTTTTTTGACTCTTGAGAGAAGATGAATTGCACCATGGCTGATACTTACCCTTGCTTTCTGCAGCAATAAGCAGTTTACAGTTTATTTTCTCTCTACTAGGTGCAACAAGGTGCAAACCAGCTTGAAGAATATTTCAATGGTGTCATCTGCACTATGTCTACAATTTAAGGAGAATGAAACCATATATCTAAAAATATGCCTTTGGAGTAGGCACTCACTCTAGCCTACACTGGAATGGAAGATCCCTGGCCCACATAACAAGCGCTATGTTCAGTGCCCTTGGACTAATCTTGTTTTCGCTGTAAACCAAAAAATGCTGTTTCCACTATTCAAACAAAGGATTGCCTGCCCACACTGAGTAATTTCCACTTCTTCCTTTTTCAGTCCAGAGATCCCAGGGACAAACTTTGTGTTGCTTCAGTGTTATTGTTCAGTTCATCCTATGCACTCAGTTCAGTTTTCCACAGCTTTTAGCAGGTCTGTTTGAACACAGCTTCACCCCACATCTCTTTCCTGCATGACTCCTCTCTCTGAAATAAACCAGGGAAAGGCACGTCTGTGTGTGTCTTTGAATGAGAATCAGCTCTTTCTAAATTCCTGCCCATCACACAGCTGTTCAGCAGCCATTCAAGTCTTGTTTTTTACAGAGGTGCCTCCTTGTCTCTGATCTGATAGTAAATGTCTCCTTTCATGTCCTACATCAAGGCTGCTACTTTGGCCTCCTATCCCATTTGCTTCTCTTTTTAATGCCATGCCAAACATATTAATGTCAGGTGGTGCTGCCCTGGGCCTCTTGGCGTAATTCCGAATGCAAAGCCTTCCCTTTGGCCACGTGGCCAGGGCTTCACTGCCCAGCTCCTTCCCAGCCCCACGTGTGGGCCATGGTGGTGGCACCATCCAAACCATGGCCTGCATACTGTCCTATTTATTGTTCTTGGGCATCCAGGGGACTGGATGACTCCTGGCCCAGCTGGCTCTGGATGGATCCATGTCTAAATATATCGTGCTGCCCTCTAGTGAGAAATGCCCATGGTCCAAGCCAGGCATTTGGGACCAGAAGGAAAAGGGGGCCCATGGAGTAAAATGTCTGTTGTATGCAGATAAGGGTGCATTATCAGAGCATGGTGGTGAAGGGCCTGTAGCTGACCAGCTCCTCTGGGTGTACATGCCACCTCCTCCCCCAGGCTTTGGGGGGTACTAGTCTGCTGCCTCCAGTTCATCTGCTCACACGTAAACTTCATCCTCCTTATACGCAAACCCATTGAAAATCAAGAGCAGGCTGACAGCGAGAGAGGCAGGCTATAAAGGCAACGGAGGGGAGTGGGGGAAGGTGCAAGATATTTGACAGGTGATTATAGTTAGGGATTTTCCTCCCGTTGATCCTGGTGTAGCTGCACGCAGGACAGTCAGACTTCTCGGTAGGTGCCCCAGTGTAGGTGAATTTTGCTGCAGCGTTACGAATGTTATGAACATTGCCCCGCTGCAGTACAGAGGGAGAGGCTCCTCATCACCCACACCTCTAGTGCACAGGAGGGGTGTATCCAACCTGAGCGGTGCCCTGCAACACACCGCTGATGCCCAAGTTGTTAAGGCAGGGGAGGATCCGGTCACTGCATAGCTGACAGCCCCCCTGGGCAGCCAGAGCACTGCACAGTGTGACAGCTCTTGCTGGCTCCGGCTTAGCTGGCGATGAGTCACTCTGAGTGCCTGACTTCCTGATAAATCCTGGGAAAAACAGGGCAGTTAAATGTCAGCCAATGGGGAAAATTTTCAGCTGGGGTAAGTTAAACTAGCTCCACAGCTGTCAGGGACACTTGGCCACCAACCGCCCACCTCCAGACAAGGCTGGTTCAATAGCACCCATCTGCCATGAATCTTCTGGGAGGAGGCTGGTGAGGTGGTCCACAATTTTTAAGAAAGGCCTGAGATGCTGGTACTGTTTTTTCTGCCCTGAGGCCTCAGAGTTTGCCTTAATGCTGAGGCCAGGTAGGCAAAGAAAGGCATTTTCTACCCCTGTTTCTCAGGAATATAGATGAAGGTAAAATGGGAAAATGTCTCAGTTTTTGCCTAATCTATTCTTTCCCAGATTTTCAGATATCTTTTCAATTAAAAACCTCATAGGAATTATTGATCTCATTTACCTTCTGTATATCTTGACTGATTTTTTGTTTGGAAATTGGAGTCTTGAAATACAAAGAAAAAGCAAAGCTCGTCTCATGGATTGAAACAAAAATGCACTTTAAGGTATCTGAAATCTGTAAGGTGGCTGTGTGTTTCCATGAGTTGTGCTGAAATACTGAGTCCCTAGCAGGGAGGGGACCGTGACCCACTTCTGTGCTATGGAGAGGACTCTGGCCTCCTGGTCCTCTGGTGAGAGGCTCTTTTGCTAGTGCCCTTGTGTGCTTTTCTTCAGCTTCCCTGAGCGTGCCGCTCTGGGGAATGGTAGTTGCCACTCACAAGAAAAGCTGCAGAGAGCATTTCTGCCTCTGCCCAGGCAGCTCTTGCTCTTTAGAGCAGGTGTTGATGCAGTGTAAGAGACAGACCTAGCCTTTCATTTCAAGTTAGCTTTGCACCGGCTTTCCTCGGAGCTGCATATCTCATTTTAGGTCTTTTAAGTGGGCTTGATGGTCAGTCCTAAGAGCACTGTGGGAAAGCTCAGAAAAGAATATGGTTGATTCTTTAATGCTAGGAAAAGTGAGAGCCACCTTTTCCAAAAGCTGTGCTCAACAGTGAGATAAGTTTCAGATGACTCACCTGCAGGGGAAAAAAAAAAGTAACATAATTCCCAATTCTGGACACTTCTTGACCTACTTCCAAGCCATGTTCCTTCCCCACCACCACCCACTGTGAGAGCACAAGCTTTGAAAGGAAAATTGCTGTGTGACTGTTAATAGTTAAATGCAATTTTGTTTATTGGATATTTTGGAAAACATAAAAAGCAGCTAAGTGCACAGACAGGCTGTTTCATCCAAATGATTTACTGCTTTTCCTTTTATAGCTCTTGATTACATCAGGTTGCTGCATCAATATCTTGTCTGTACAGTCCAGCCTGATGGGCCAGCAAGGCAAAGGATATTGTTGTTGGGGGTGGTTTTCCAGGTAGTGTGGCAATTAAAATAGCTTTCCAGGGAGATGTAGGGTAGATCCCCCAAAGCTGGGAAGCAATTTAAACTTGTGCATGTTCAGATGCTTGTCCAGCCCATAGATCTAAAATAAAAATACAGTTTTAATGAAATATTTGGGGTATTTTGCTTGGGACTGTCTGGCTGTAATTGAGCAAAAACCTTGCCTGAGTATTTCACTACATCTGTCTTTGTTCAGGTTGCAGTCTAGAAGTACAAATAGCTGTCCATAACAAGGGATGAGTGAAGGCTGTGAAGCAGGGTCTGGACTCCAAAGCCTCTAGGATATAAAGCTGTTTGAATCTGCTTCAGAGACAGTTATTGCTACTGGTGCCTTTCTTCAGGCTGGGATTCACAGGCTTTATCTTCAAAATATCTGTAGGGTAGGATCCAGAACTTAGTGCCCCAGTGCCACATCACAGGTGTCTTTGCACCTGCAAGTCTCACAGTCCTTCTAGAAGAGTGCCCTCCTGACTGTGTAACAGCTGAGGAAGCATGTGATGGGTTTGACTTTGAGGACCCTGCAAAGCCCACAACAGGAAGAGTTTTCCAACTGATAGCTCCAGCGAGGCTGGATCTGAATCCAAAGGAGATTTTGTCATGTATTAGAAAATGTACCCCTGCCTTGTTGTGGTCACACTCCCTTCAACAGACAAAGCAGTTTTTCTTGTAGGATGCAGGAGGCAGCAGAGTGAAGGCAACTCACTTAGGTGTGTAACTCACACTGGTGTGCTCAGTGTATTACCTCCACTGTGGCCCAGGGCAGCTGGAACAGGAAGGAAGAGAGGAAAAGGGGCTCAGTGCACTCTGAAAGAGCTTTCCTCACAGTGGACAGTAAAAGCGGTGCTAGAAGAGCAAATACTAAAGCAGTTCTCTTGATAAAAAAGGCAGTCGTTGTGACCTTAAGCTCCAGGCAACACAGAATGGGGAGGGCTGGGAGAGGACAAGGAGGCTCCCTGGTGAAAACCATTTTCATCAAGAGTTCAATTTCCTACTGTAGCCAGAGCTTGTGCCTGATTCGTGTACATCTCTAAATCAGATACACTTCATACTCCTCTTCTTTGACTGCACTAGACACAACGAGTGGCAGCAGGAAATTGAACACAGGACTGCATGTCTGCGGCTGTGGGGAATGTGATGGCATTAGCAAATCCGACCAAAGGTCTCTTTCTGGTGGCTCCAGAACTCATGGAAATACAGTATAGAGCCTCAGATCCAATTTCCTGCTCTCCTTTATCCTGGATGTGCATGTCAGTCAGAGCAACCTCCTGTCATTATCAGATGATCCATCATATTAAAACAAAGGGGAAGGAAAAACCAGAGCAGAAAGGAAAATTAATGTGTTGCAGACTTTGAAGTACTTCCCCTTTCATCCTAGCCCATAAAACTTTGATTTAGTTTTGTATTCTGGCTCAAGGGTTTCTCTCTATCCCAGTGTTCTGATCTCATCAGTCCTGTTTGGACACTGGTGGAAACCAAACAGTACCTGTACCCCATGTGTGCTAACCTGGCCCAAGCCAGCTTTGCCTTCTGCACGGGGTCAAGGCAAGTGCACTGCAGGATTGTCACTTCACCCGTGCTGGCTGACAGCATTCCAGGCAAAGAAAGCAGGTTCATTGTTGCTGCCTTGGGTCAGTGCCCCTTCCCCACCAGGTTCATTAAAGAATAAACAGAGTGTAATGCCAGGGTGGACAGTAACGTTGTTCCAGGCTGGTGTGTGAAGGAGGAGGACCTGCAGCATACAAGGGTGATGTAGGCTGTGTCAGGAGGTCTTCATGCATATTGTACTCTTCTAGTTGAGAGGCTGAAACAGTGCCAGTGGGACTGGAATAACTTCCAGTCCAGTTCAAGGTCAGGAGCAAACCAATGACCTGTTTGTCTGTGCTCTTGCCTTTTAGTAGCAGACATCAACTCAGCAGTTGTCATTAAAGATCTATTATGCTCCACGAGGGGGTTGGTGACTGTGACATTCTGAACAGAGTACAAATTTCATTCTGCTTCTGTGAAGTCCCTTTGGATGGTGTTGGATGCAGCACGCTTTGCTTCCTGCCTTCCACCACTTTGCACTGCTTCTCCTGGTTCTTCAGCAGGTCTAGTAGAGTGGTTTAGACTGTACTTCTTACAGTGACAGAGTTCCAGTGGATTTCCATAGGATCAGGATTTGGCTTGATCTCATCATCATCTGCACTCTAATCCAGTGACTGGAAGCTTTCTGCACCTCCTTTTGTGCACTGCAGTAACACCAGCCTGGCTGGGACCTTGTTGCACTTGCCTCTGTCAATGCATTGGATGAGGGGGAGGTCTCACATTGGCAGCTGTGGATGTGGGTGAGGGTGAATTGTCCTTATGTTCTCCAGCTGTCCAAAGCCCATGAGTTTGCGTTTTCTGAATTAGTCTTACAAGATGTGGGGACCCTTGACCTGATCAAGAGCAGTGAATGCTCAGACACTTCAGACAATGCCTGAAGGCTGAGTCAGGGTGCTTGATGCTTTACAGCCAGAGCACTCAGGCTCAGAGTTCTGCCCTTGCTGCTGCTGAGAGGTGCAAGAGCCAGAGGAAATATGCATGTGTCTTACTTACTGTGCCTTGGTGAGAAATCTGTGAAGGGAACTTCCCTGCTCACTATCTTAGCATCCTGGGACGTTTCTGTAGCAAGGACTGGTGCTCATCTGCCTGTTTTCATCAAAGAAAATATGTGACCTATTTTGGACTCTTTTGTCTCATCTCCTTCCCCAGTGGTACCTAGGGGTAAGACTCACTAGCTGAGAATGAACCCACAGTAGCAATTGCATTCAGGAGAGGAAGGTTTCACATCCCCACCTTCTGTCATGAAAACCTCTGTTATAAAATTAATTGGTGATTTCACACTCCCTGATACACTATGAAAATTATTAGACACAGCAGCAACTGGGGAAGTGATGGGACTCATTGAGACTTTGTTCCTTCTAATAATATCTCTTTTCTCTTTTATTTTTCCCTTTTTTAAAAAAACACACATTCATTGTTCATGGAAGCTGACAAAGAACTTAAAATCTTAATATACCTACCAAACAAATCCAACAAGGGAGCTGCTCCCGCAACCTGTCCCCATACCACATGGCAACAGCTCTGTCTCATCAAGGCAGTAAAAAAATCACAAAACCACCAACAAAGAAATGAGGAGGAAACTGTGTAGGCAGAGGCTAGATAAAAGGTGTTTCCCAGTTCCTGTCTTTCTGAAGGCCTGATGAAATGAACTTCACCTCATGGCTCTATAGTATGATTTTGTCCCTGCATGTTGTTATAGGGATGGGATTAAAATCCCTACAGCATGTGAAGTGGAAGCTATGCCCTTCACCTCCCCTGGGAGCACAGTGGGTCTGTCACTGATCTGAGCCAGGGACCTGCTGCCAGACTTCTGAATGTGGTAGGTGACAGGGGACAGTCTGGATGCCTGGAGACATGGTGATCCACAGGATAGTGTTGTGCAGAGGGGAGATGCCAAGGGAGCAATGTTCCACCAGGCAGTGGAGAAGAGAACAGCCTTGGTCTGTTCCCCAGGGTAGGCTGTGGCAGCTGAAGGCTTGGCTCTCCCTAGTTCCCAGCAGCAGTCACAGCACTCTCTGTGCCCTGTAGGGCATGGAGCTATCCCTTTACTCTCTTTCTTACCAACAAGAAAGTACTTGGAGGCACTAGAAGGATGTTAAATAGAATACCATAGGAATATAACCATACTAAGGGCTCAGTCCATTTCTAGATGCAGCTGAAACCAGTGAGATGATGGCAGTAGGGACAGCAGTTGAAGGGGGAGTGCAGTGGTTCATAGCAGACCCAGCAGAAGCAAATCCAAGCACTGCAGGACCTGCTGCTGTTGCACTGTGAGCAAAGCTGTGATGTGAGAGAAGAAGGCTGCTTTGCAATGTTGCCTCTCTGGGGATGCCATTTCCCTTGTCTGGTAAGTACTACTTCTGGAATGAGCCACATAATGAGTGTGCTGAACCACACCTTCATCTTCTGGAGGACATTGGAACCAAGGGCCAAACAATTAGTCCTTGCAGCACTTTTGGGAGATCATTAATGCTCCATTTTATTTGAGGAGTTGCCTGGCACTGCTGAAGCTCCCTGAGTAAGCCAGGACAGGGCTGGGACCAGGAGGTCTCCTGGGTGCTGGTCAAGTGACTTGGTCTGCTCACTGCTAGAACTTGTGAGCCTGTTCTGCTGCATGGGTGATGACTGGGAGATGTACCTGGAAATTGCTTCTGGCATTGATTTCCAGTTTAGCAGTAAATACAGTCTATTCTGAGGACTTTTGATGCAGTGTATGGGAACTGAGTGCAGGCTGGGGCAGGGAGCAGCCTGTGGAGGTAGTGTCTGGGGAGCTCATATAGGTTCACAGATGCTCCCTGTCCCCAGGAAGAGAGAGGCTGGTCACAAGACAAGAGTGAGGGCTCTGCCACCCCAGAGGGACTCCTGTAGGACACTCCTGGGGCATGGTAAAGGCAGGTACCTGAATCAGGACCTGCTCCCTGGCATCACCTGTTGGCTGCTACAGAGGGGAGGCAGCATGCCCCCAGCGGCATGAAGCCCACCTGCAGCTTGTCACCACCCTGCTCCCACATGCCAGGCAACCTCCGCTGAGCATGCACCTGCTCCCTGTGCTGGAGAAACCGGGTTCCCCGAGCACCACAGGGCACGTCCAGCAGGGAACACGGCTCTGCCTCCAGCTCCTGCCGGCTGCTGGCCTTTGGGGCTCAGTCTTCTCTTAGCTCTGATGTTTCTATCAGGTTCTGCTGCTCTTCCCATTAAGGTAGGTGGCATTTTCCATGGTTTAGCCGTTATAAAAGGCTTGTGGGGTTGGCACTTAATCTGCATATGTGATACCTGCCCGTTGTGACTTCTGGGCTGGACTCCTGAGGCAAGGAGGCTGTGTAGTCTTCCTCAGCCAGCAGTATCTATCTGCCCCTCCCAAAGCTCTGGGACCTGCTAGCCTACTGCATGGAAATTTGGTAGCTGGGTAGCAATTCCCAAAATCCCAATTTCCCAGTTGTGAATCATTAGGCAGGTGGAAAGAGAGACTTGGAATATGCAGTCTGAGGGAAGCACATGTTATGTTAGGACTCTAGTGTGAGGCACTGAGTGTTGCCAGCTGGGTTTTGTTTGCTGTCAGCTGGGCTGAGTAATGCAGGGTCACTCCTGTCCAGTGTGGTTCAGGTGGCTGGTGCTGCTGTGAACCCTCACAAATCTCTGACTGGCATTTGGAGATGAGGCTGGTTTTTCTACCTGTTGTTTCTGCTAATGGCCTTTGGGGTGAAGTTGGTGTTCTTGGGAAACAATGCTGTGAGCAACCTGTGTGACTGGGATTCCTGAAAGTGGGAGATACTGTTCTGTAGCTGCAAGATGGTCAGCAATGCCAAAATGAATGTGAGAAACTGCACAGACCCAAGCCTGTGCAAAACTGTAATTTTTGGGTCCTCCCTCTGCCCAGGGTGCCCTGAGAGCTGGAAATAGGCAACCTAAGACTCTATCGACTGAAGTGCTTCTGCCACTCCGTTATTCCCCCTGTTATCTCCAGAACAAAACTGCTTCTGCACATCATGGGATACAAATCAGCTACCATGGAGAGAAAGAGAGACCTATTCCAAGCTCACAGTTTATGTGTTGTGTTGACAAAGAGCAACAGCTAAACCCATGTCGCCACAGCAAAGACACAAAGAGGGGCTTAAAGAGGGTGTCAGATGAGAGAAGCAAGGGCAAGAGGCAGGTGGAAGACAGTGTACAGAAAGGGGCAGAGATTGAAAAGTACAGGACAAAATACCTATTGTGTGTAAAAGAAACCCCTTTAGAAAGAAAACCCAGGCTATGGAAGACCATCCTGTCTTTTGAGCACACAGCTGAGTGTGTCTTTCTCCTCCACATATTAACTTCTTTCCATATGAATTCTTTTGACTGCTCTGAGGGTGGGATCCTGTTGTTGGAGCAATCCTGTGGGACTGCTTTGGGTTGTGATCGTGTGCCTAGAGCAAGAGTGCTGTGTTCAGCAGGATCTAAGCATATACAGGTATTTGTTGTATGTGCCTATGTCCTTTTGTTATTGGGCACCATTTAAAGACAACAGATAAGACGCGTGTAAACTCAACTTTTAGGAGAACCTGAATAAATTAATACCTAAAAGCATAACCAATGTTTTATCATCCACTTAATCCCAAAACATGACAAGTATCAGAAGGATGATTTGGCAACATAACTAGATATTTAAAGTCGAGTCTTCAGTGCTGAGGGTGGTGGCAGGCCTCTTCCCAGGGAGACTGTTCTATTACCAGAGCAGTCTGGGGACAGACTTTGTACCACGAGTGCTCATTTCATATGTGGTTCTGGATCCTGCCAGACCTGGACAGAAGCCACATGTATCCTAGAGACGGATGCATCTTTCCTGTCTCTCCATGCACAAGCTGCTCACTCCTTTAATTAAACTGTTAACTTTCATTAACAGCTGATCTTAATTTACTTTATAGTTCTTTTTTTCCCCCCCTCTGATTGTTATAAAGCAGGATTGGATTCTCCTAGAGGGATGCATGGCTTTCTTCTAACTACTCAGGGGGAAGAGACAATCTGGCACTCTTCACTTTGTCCCAGATTTTTAAAGAAAGAGACACTATTGCACAGGAGACTTTATTTTTTTTTCTCCCAGTAGGTCTTAGCTGTTTTGCTAAGATAATTTTTACATTGACCATAGGGCAATTGTAAAATTGTATTCTATCTTTACAGCATTTATGGTTACCCCCATTGCATAGTGCTATCAAGGTCTGTAGTTATGCTATCTGATAACATCCTCTGAAATCAGGGACCATCAGCTCTGGCATTTTGCATGCACAGAGTGGAGACAAATCATAGTGTGAAACCTTATTTATGTGCCCACCAGATACTGGCAAGGGGTTAAGGGCAGGGGTGCCGGCAGCCACAGCAGCATTTTCAGCCTGTGAGCTGAGCACCCACAAGCCCATGGCAGGCACTGCTTGTGGAGGTGGATGGCTGCAGTGTGGCTGTAGGTCCACTGGCCACCTGGGCTGCAAACAGGTAGGATAGTCTGAATTGCTGATGCTGTGCAATACCCTTAGGAACTGGAAGCTGGTAGAGTGGACAACATGCTTCTGCTGTTTACATGCTATCTGCAATGCAACATAACCCCAACTGTTTTTCTTTACAGCACACTTTTAGCCTGCTAGCAAGCCCACTGGCCAGGGAGTAGCTGCCCCAGAATGTGAAGGTACAGGCAGAGGAAAGAGTTTGAAAGAGGTGCAAGAAAGCCAGCCTGTGTGCTGTGCATGGCTGAAGCACCAGCTACTGCTCTAGAATTGCTGTAAATTCTCTTCTCCATGAAGAACTGGTTTAGTTTAAGAAACATGGACTTTTTTTTTAATGCTGTTCACCAGCATGTGGTGCAGAAAGCAGAAAAAAAAATCTTGGTGCCAGTGTTTAACAGGGAAACCAGAGTGGTGGAGGTACAATTGATTTTTGTCTTTGTTGGGTTTCAAAATCAATGAAATATGAACTTTTCCCATTGATTTTTTTGAATTCAGAATTATTTTGGGAAGCTGTTAAATGAATTGACAACTTTGTGAGCTAAATCCTCTTCTACGGCCTTATAAGGCACGTGTAAGAACCCATCAGAATGTGCTGATGTGCTTATAGGCTTTTTGCCATGTGTTGCTGTTGTCTGTCACACCAAACCTCCCCCTCTGAGGCCACGCTCCTTGGTCCTCAGTGGCAGTGGGGAGAGGAGAAGATCCATCCACTGCTGTAATCTGAGCCTCATGTAGTTGTTCTCCAGCTGCAAAAAGGGTGTATTGCCTGTAGTATTGGTGATGGTTGCTCATTACGATTCACTGCAGCTGAAATGGCCTTTTTGAATGTGCCTGTTGTTCTGGCAGATACCCCCACTGGTCCTTCCTGGAGAAAGCTGTTCTAGTTTGTAATAGAATTGCTATTAAGCTGGTGCTCCAAGACACCAAAAAGAAGGAAGGTATCAGAACTTGTCAACCTGAGAAGGTCCCCCTGAACACCACCCGTAGATGGCATTTAAAATGCTGAAAAAATCCCCTTTGATGGAGTCCTGTTTCCTGCCCCAGGATGCACTGGCTTGCCAGGCCAAGCCCCTGGTGTTTGTCCTGAGCAGTGGATATGCTCCACCACAGATGTCCACTGTCTCTGCACCCTGCAGTGGTCAATCTGTGGATCAACAGTTTCTGAAGACAATGCTAAAATGCAAAACTTTGGAATTAACATGTGCCCTGGATTCCATTCCACCATGATCAAAATCTAGTTTTGATGTGTGCCCTCACTTTCCACTGTCAGGTTGATTCTTTGGAATATGTCAGTTTTAGTCAATTTTATTTTTTTTTTTAGGAGGGTGGGTGGTTTGTAAATAGTGTCTGAATGCTGCCTAAAGTTCCATTAGGTCCGTGTTCACTTGCACAGAAAACCCTTGGACCAGGACATGTTTGTGGTATCAGACACCTATATGTGGGCTTGTCTGTACATTGCTCTACACCCAGTTGTGATGCTGAAGAAGACTGCACAAAAAATTGCCCTGTCTTTTAAGCCAGAACTTAGGAACATTGACCTCAAACTTAACCTCCTGGGAAGCTCTGCAATGAGAATAGAGGATGTTATTGCAACCTACAGCTGTTACAGCCACATCTATGGATTGAACAGATTTTGTTCCTTTCTGATCAGTGTGCAAAGGGTATACAAAGAATCCTTATCCATCTGTGGCAAAAACCCAGTTGCTAGATCTTGTGGAGGAATTGTCCACTGTTTATGGGAAGTGCTGTGAAGAGTCGGTCCCATGTTTCCCATTATTTGTCTGACAGGAATTTGCATGCTTCTGAGGATGTATGTGTAAAGCCCAGCTTGGTTCTCAGAGCTCTAGCCATGTTTGCAAAGCAGGCTTTTATGGGGGGAAAAAATAAAGCACAGAATTTTACATTTGAACTGGCTTCATTTGCTCTGTAATCATGGATAGCCTTGAAGCTGCCTTCTGCATGGTGGCTTCTTTCCTTTTTCCTCTAGAAAGTAATTTTTTCTCAGATTTGGAACTTCCTTTCAAGGCTCTGCAAATGCATCATACTAATAAAATGTCACATTATCCCATCCCTTCTGACACAAATGTGAGCAGGCACCTGATGAAAGCTGATGAGGGAGGAAAAGCAAAGCTGTGGAAAAATAGCCCAGAACATAACACAGATTCACCAAGATCAAATCTGGAACAAGAGAAGGGGTCTGTGCCAGGCCCCTAGGTACAAAACTGAGGTCAGGAGCAGTCGGGCTGCTTGTATTCAAGGAACAAGGGCCAATGTAGATAGTATTTGTGGCCATTTTTGGGTCATTAGGCCAAGGGCAGCAATGCAGGAGGACAGCAATAGTGGAAGTAATTCCTAATGCCTTGCTCAGCTAGAAACCTTTCAAGGAGGAGCCAAACATACAGCTCATAATGTCTGCCATAATAAAATAGTAGTATGGCCATATCCACCTGAAACTTTGGATGGCAACTGTGTGAAATTCTTAGCCATATGTGTTAAGTGCATAACTGATGAATGAAGAGGAAGGGACAGGTCCTTTCAGACTCAGCTAACACCTTCCAGGGTTTCCTCTGGAACTTGTAGGACACTGCAGGGTTTTTATGTCAATAGTTGCTGTTGACCTCGCAGAGCAAGTCAATCCCTGTTATGCACATTGTCTTTACCAACAGTGCTGCCATCAGCTACATTCTGCTGTCAGCATCTTTATTATCAGCATGGTTGCCAACAGAAAGCTGAAGTCATGGGATGTCGAAACTATGTATGAAGTTAGAAAAATCCTCACTAGTTTTAGGGGACAAGGAAAGGAAGAGCAAAGCCTGCATTTCTTCTTCTGTTTCAAATCTCAAGAGCTTGGAGACAGCTTTGAGAGAAGGATTAAGGTCCTGGTTGTTTACAGGAAAAGTCCCCATGCTTTTATGAAGAATTTTTTTACCGTGAGGATGACTGAGCACTGGACGAGTTGCCCAGAGAGGCTGTGAAGTCTCCTTCCCTGGAGATATTCAGAAGCTGTCTAGACACAATCCCAAGTAACCATAGTCTAGGGGACCTTGCTTGAGCAGAAAGGTTGGACTAGATGAGCTCCAACCTTCCAACCTTCCCTCTTCTGTGGTTCTGTGTTGTTTTAATATATTGGTGTTTGGTAGTCTTCCAGTGATTTTGGTTTAGAATCACAGAATAGTTTGAGTTGGAAGGGATCTTTTAAAGACCATCTAGTTCCAGTCCCCTGCAATGAGCAGGGACTTTTTCAACTAGGTCAAGTTGCTCAGAGCTCTGTCCAGCCTGACCTTGAATGTTTTCAAATGGGGCATCTACCATCTCTCTGGGCAAACCTGTTTCAGTGTTTCACCTCCCTCATTTTAAAAAACTTCTTTCTTGTATCTAGTCTAAATCAACTGTTCTCCAGTTTAAAACCATTAGCCCTTGTCCTCAGATGAGGTAACACTTGAAACATACAGTGCTCTTGGTATTCATTAAAAACTAATATCCACGCTAGTTTAGTGAAATTGTGCTAAGCAGCCCATGAATTTGAGACTTCTTATTTTGTTTGCCAAAGCTAATATAAACAAGAGGTGTTTGATTGTTTTTAATTTCGAATAGTATTTTTATATAAAGGGTTTGGCTGCTTTCATCCCAGGTTAGTACCTTGCAAGCACACCTTTAAGATGAAGGAAATAAAAAAATTCGTATACTCCCTCTTGTGATGAAAAATTTCTGCCTGAGCTAAGCAATGTAAGATCAGGCCCATATGGAAGGGAAGAGGGAAATGCCTGGGAGCATTTCTTAAGTGTATTAGGCATGATTTTCTGTACTGGGATGAGGTGAAACAAAACATCTGTGTACCATAAAGAGCTCTGTGTGTCTTAAGTTATTGTCAACTGTAAATTTGTGTGTTGCCCCCAGGGCTTGTTCCTCCTGACGAGCATTTTGTACTTCAGTTCCCCAGCTCCAGACCTGCTCTTGCTGAGCCTTACACAAGCAGTTGTTTGGAACTGCCTGATGATGAGCTGTGGGTTGGGAGAGTTTCCCTATGCCAGCTGGGGTGGTTTCCTTTGCTCAGCATTGGAGATGACTGGAGAGCTGCCACCCTCTGGCGGGGGTGTGAGGTTTGGAGGAGGCCACCTGGAGATCGGGTGACACTGGCCAATGCCAGAGTCCCTGTATCCACCCAGCCTTGGGTTTCAGACATTGATGCTGTGCTGATGATTTTGTGTGTTGATGTCAGGAAGGGCTCTTCCAGCTCTGATGAGACTGCTGAGCACTTTAATGCCTTAGGCCCACATGCACACTTAGGCACTGGGAAGCCCTTCCCTTCCCTGAAATCATATAGGAGCGTCATCCAGGCTTACAGTCCTGTGTGGGGTTGGTCAGCATCCTGAGCTCAGGCACTTAAGCACATTAGATCTTGCTGTGTTCTCTGGCCCATGTGCATCCCATACCACATTCCTACCTGGTATGCTGCCTTGCTTGAGGACATCAGGAGTGGCAGGTGGCATTTGGGGAGGTAAAAGGCTGAGTCTGGGAGCTGAGACATTCTGCACTCTTCTGTGCTGCCATCTCATTTGCAGCAACTGTGTCCCCTCATGGCCTCCTCCAGCTGCCCTTCTGTCTCTGGGCTTCCGTACTCTGCTCTAACTAATAACAGTAAGTAGTAGCTAGACCAGTATGGGTAACTATTCTTCCAGGTCTCTGGATCCCTCCTGTGCTGAGGTGTGGGGTCAGAGGCTGCCCTGTGGAGCCATAACTAGAACGCACCAGCTGACTTTCAGGGACTTAGTGGTCTGTATTTTCCTGTGGGGGACCACAGCCCATTTGCAGCTTTTCTTACCCATTTTTGGCAACATGAAGCAGGTGCGACTCTTTCATATGTTACCCTCCCAGTAACTGTTCCGCTGCCCTTTTCCTCTTCCCTCTTTGTACGTCTGCTGCCTGTGCCTGGCTGAGGTAAAAGCTCTTGCTCAGTGTAGGAGTCGGGCTCAGGTTTCTCATGGCAGTTTACTCAGCTGCTTTTGATGGGGATGGTTTGCACTTGCACATGTGCTTGAGTCTCGACAGAAAGCTTCTGTGCCCTCATCACCTCAGGGGGCATGGGGAGTCACTGGGGACAAATGGAGTGGGGACAGCTTCTCTGTGGAGGATGAAACAGACCATTCTTTGGCAGGATAGCCCCCTATCAGGGATCGTTGACTTGTAGTACCTGGGCTTTAAAGAAGTGAGAAGCCACGACAAGCAGGCACGTCTGCCCGTAGCTGCTGTGGTGGAAACAGCGGATCATAAGGGGAGCCAAACCTATGTGCAAACATCATGATGTGTCTTGTGCAAGTCATAAAGCTACTGCCCTGTCCCATGGTCCTGGAAACCAGCCCCCAGTTGTCTTCTGCCAAAGTCAAATAGCAACTTTAGAGGCAACATGTATTTTTTACCTTAAAATGACTTGCTGTCTCATAGCCTGTTATTTGATTTTGGTTTAAAAAAAATAACCGGCTGGTTTCTGCAAGCACAAACCAAAGCACGCAGCTTCAAATGGATACCAGGACGCACTCTGTGTGTATAATTATATTGTCTATATTTAATATCTCAGAAGTGTTCAGCAGATGCTTTAAATTCAGATATGCAATCAATATTGTATTTTCTGAGGCTCAGCTACCGTATTCTTCCCCTCCCTTCCTTGAAATACACAAAATCAAGCCAATATACTCGGAGGGTACAGGCGTGATCCCCACTCAGTGAGTGTATATCTCTATCTATATATACCGATGGAGACCTTGTAGAGGGGGGTGTGTGTGTGTGTGTGTGCGTGTTACATGCAAGACGTGCTCTGCCTTTATTTATTTTGGAAAGGGTTTGCCTTGGTTTTACCGTGCCTTGCTTTAAACGATCTGAAAATCCCCCCCCTGGATTCAGAGGAATAAATATGCATGGCTTGTAATTCTGTTGCAGCGTTCGCTCCCAGCTGATAGGTGACGTGGAGTTTGGAGGCTCGCAGATTGGCTTTTTGATTTGGCTTCTTGCTGCAGTTGTGCAAACCTCGCTGGCTCCCAGAAATCAGGCTCAGCGCTTTGCCGTGCACCGTAATGCTGGGAAGCCTGGACCGAGCCCCGATGGTGTGAGCGCGGGAGCGGGGGAAGCCCAGCAGATTCAGTGGCAATCTGGGGTACAATCCATTTTCTCTTCCCCCCTCCCTCGACCCCCATTCATCTCCGTCCTCCTCGCCCTCCTCCCCCTTCGCCAGATCTCTCTTCCCTTCCCAAACTCCACCGCACGGAGCTGAAGATCAAGGCTGGTGGATTTATCAACATTTTACCTCCACCCCCACCCCCTTTTCCAGATGCACCTCCCCGCTCTCCCTGACAGCTGCAAAAGGGAGCACAGGTTTTGTAGCGAGCGAGGCAACTTGGACTGACATGCAAAGGCGAACCCCCCCGTACCCGCACACACCGTCGGTGAATCACCGGGAGATGCGATGAGCTCCCTTTAGGAACCGGAAGGATTTGTG
>VXBX01000140.1:3679-23565 GCA_013400415.1 Scytalopus superciliaris | reverse complement strand
CTGATTTCAGCATAGGGCGGCCAGAGTTGGGTCTTGATTTATTTTGGGTTATGAGCCTTGAAAATCTGGGATGTAATGAACAGGTCCAGAAAAAAGCAAGTGGCATGATGTGAAATGTCTGTTACACTAAGGTCAATATCAAAAATTTGAAGGAACTGAGTAATTTATGCCAGGTAAAAAAAGTATNGAAAGAGCATTTTTGCTCCCTTTCAAAAATCAGGATGCTTCCTTAAGTAACTAGACACAGAGGAAAATAGTTTCCTATTGATGGGATTAATTTGCTCTCATGTAAGTTTTGAAAAGACTGCCACTTCAATTTAAGCTAGTCACTTCTGCTTAGGTTCATAGACACTGGAGGCAAATCCACATCTCCACAAGGCAAATCACCTCATTTTAAAATGGACAGCTAAAACAAGCATAATATAAACACTTATGGTGGCACAACAAGGAACTGAGCAGATGACAGGAATCAGTATTTATAAATCAAGTAGGTAGAGATGGAGTTAGTGACTATCTCAGCTTAAGCAGGACTCTGGATGCCCAGAGCTCTTGTCCCAAATTCTTGGGATTCTTACATTCACAGAGATCTTTCTTCAGTAAAAAGTGAGCCACAAAAGTACTATGAATTTTCAAATGTCACCTCTTTCTGTTCACTGCTGAAAGAAATCTGAGACTGACAGTCCGATTTTCATCTAGAATCAATGAAATTCCATGGAAGTTATTTTTTGCTTATTGATAACTGCAGAGGAGTGAGTTTCCTGGGACAGTTTTTCTTCTGTATTGTAGCAATGATTTAGTTGAAATCATATGATAATTTACATATATTTGCATATATAGTCAATTTTAGTGGTCTTTGTTAATAAAAAGGACTATTACAATATCAAATACATGTTAGCTGTCCTGAAATAATGCTGAAATAATCAAAAGCTTTATCATATAATACTTTTTTTAGAGACACTGTTTAAGGCAAATATGCCTTTTCATCTTCACTTTTGACACACAGATACCAATGTAGAGAGTAACAGGAAAGAAATGTTCTTGAAATATTCTTAGTTGATACTGGTTAGCTCCCCTTTTTCTGAAACAGTAGTAATAGGATGTCATTCCATTCTTACACAGGTTATTTCATGACGATTTTCAAAATGCTTTTACCCCTTTGAGAAAATTATTGCAAAATGCAATATCCCAAAAATCATGAAAGCTAGGCAAGAAAAGTTCATTGCATCAGGTAGTTAATCTCTCAGGCAACACAAGTGTACCTCCTGCTGATTATTTAATATCAGTATACACTAAAAATATATTCCTTTAGGTTCTAGAGAGGTAAAAAACCTGAGCTCTTTACCTTGTTGTTTCTGTTTGTTCACCTGTTTTACCTTACACATCTTTTCAATCCACTGGTATTCACAAAGCAGCAACTGAGAAGTGTGTTATGATGAAGACTTACAACACTTTTTTAACTCTTTTCCATGGATACTCAAGCAAAACTCATTTGTGACAGATGTCAACAGTTGTCACTATACCAAGATGAGAATATCAGTCTTAACAATAGATTTTCTTTAGTCTTTTTTGTTATTATTTTTCTTTCTCTTTCACATCCTTTTTTATTATTATTATTTAAGATTGAATTTTTATTTTATTTCTGATGTAGTATTGAATTTTAAATGCACTGTTGAAATTCTGGTTTAGATCATCTTCTGAACTTTGATATATGACATAAACCATTATATTTGTCATTACTATTCCCCCAGTGTGCCTAAGTCACTAAGTGGGAGAAATCTCATACTCTCAGAAAGTGAAGATTTCACTGTAAAATATACTGGCCACACTCCTCTGAGGATGTCTAGGTTTACCCTTTGGTCAATAGCCTGTGATGCAGCCTCTGCTCTAGATCAAAGATCTTAGTAGAAGTTTGTATTTTTCTGACAAGAGCACATACTATGCTTGGGTTTTGTGCTCAAGCATTTTATTAACCATTTCTAACCCTAAGCCATGTGGGAGCTAAGAATAAATCATTATCTGCTATATACATTGAATATTCTTCAGGGATATGGCCCCATTTTCAATGGCTGTTTCCTTCTTCTTTATTGTAAGTCCTGTAACTTCCCCCCACTACATTACCAATCAGCCTTCTTAAATGATCACAGGAGATGAACTCATTAGATCACTCTATATGATTAACATTCTTGTTTAAGATCATTCAATCTATCTTCAAATAATACTTATATTCTATTGATAACAATTTAAAATTTATTTCTAGATTATTCCTGGAGGAAAGATTGTATAACATAGGACTTCGTACTGATTTCTTTTCAACATTGCCAAAAACACGTACTTCAATCAAGATCTCACCAATGACATTTGAGATGTTAATTATGAATCTAGAGCACATTTTGTTCATATTGTGCTATGCCAATTTTGTGTGTGTGTACAGGTGTTTTTAATCAGAAGTTTTGCAGGAAGAAATCAAATACTCAACAAACACATTGCATTTGTGAGCTGAATTTCTACTCTCTTAAAAAGGAAATCAAACTTTTTGACAGATTTATTTACTTATTTACTTATTTTCCTATTACATAGTTTTGACTGGCATAAAGCAGTCTCTTAATTCTTAGCCAAAAGATTCTGAATGTGTTATGATCTCCAGGGCCAGCATCAAATTAACCAGTTTAGAGTTATAGGATCTTGTTGCTTTTTTTAAATCATGTCACAGAGTTAGTACTCTTCCATTAGCAGTATAGCTTGAATGAACTGAGAACTTTGTGAAAATATATTAGAGGATTTGCCAGCATTACTCCTTGCCTTTTGAATTCAAATTGTGCTCCATAAAATGTTTAGTGCCTTGGAAGCCTTTAACATAGACTGTCTTTCCCACTGATACTGCAACAAGTTTTGCAGAGGACAACAGATAGTTGTAATTTTCTGATATTCTGTGTTTCATTTCAAAAGGACAAATTATTTTTTTTAGTAGATGACTATGTATTGTCAGGTTGGACAAAACCCATTCTTGAAATGCAGTGTGTTGTGTAATCATTATCTCTTAGCCTGACTGCATAAAAGATGCTGAGTTTAGGTAATCTGATATTTTTTCTTATTCCTGAATGCATTCTATGTCAGATAATTATTTAAAATGCAAAGAAAAAATAATTATTTGCTGCACTGGCAACACATAATACAGAATATATACAGAAAGTTTCTGTATAAATCTATGGTCTACTGTATTTTTAGCTAACACTCTTCATTCATGTAAGGATCCCATAGCTGTTTGAAGTGGTAGTTGTTTTCCAAAATAGAAGATTCTTATCTATTATGGAGACGATTTTCAAATAATTATTACAGGAAATGTCAGGAAACAAGGGCTGCACTGCACCTGAAACATACAGCCTTCCCCATTGGTGATTTCAGGATACCAGTTATTAAAAAATCATTTTCCTAACTCAGATCTCACTCTGATGATAAATGTATCTCATGGGTTCACCTTCTGGGGCAAGCCTCAGGGATACATCAAAAGGAAACAATGAAACAATGAGATCTTTGTTTTAACATTTATTTCAGGTTTTTTCTTCTAGATGCCATAAAGTGTTCAAACACAAAACTCATCAAACATACAATTATAGGTCAATTTCAATGCAGAATAATGAAATCAATCCATATGTTTGATTTTTGGTGTTTTTTTGTGCTGATTTTATCATAAGGACAAAAAAAAAAAAAAACAAAAAATTTTTATGGACAGTANAACTCAACAGACATGGATTTGATAGATGGACCACCTGGTGGATTAAAAAATTGGCTGGACAGTCAAACTCAAAGGGTTGCTCAATGTCCAAGTGGAGTGGACAAATGGAGAAAAGTGATCCCTCAGCGGTCAGTACTGCGTCCAGAACTGTTTAACGTCTTTGTGGGTGACACAGACAGTGGTCCCTAAGCACACCCTCATCAAGTTTGTCAATGACACCAAATTGTGTGGTGCAATCAACACACTAGAGGGAAAGCGTGCCAACCAGAGGGACCTTGACGGGCTTGAGTGGTTGGTCTGTGTGAACCTCATGTTCAACAAGTCCAAGTGCAAGGTTCTGCACCTGGGTCAGGGCAATCCCAAGTACAGACACAATCTGGGCAGAGAAAGGATTGAGAGAAGCCCTGGGGAGGACGTGGGGGTATTGGTAGACAAGAACCTCAGCATGACCTGTCAGTGCTCAGNAAAAAAAAAACCAACAAACTTTTATGAGCAGTTAACCCAACAGGTTAGTCAAATTAGAAGTTTATTTCAAAATAATATGTAGATTTTGAAATTTGGTATTGCCATTAATGAGATATATTCACATAAGTTTTTCAAATCCTGCAGAGAGGTGTGTGATAGTCTTACACACATCAGTTACCAGCACTTGTGCAAAGCATCTGACACTGTCCCACCAGACATCCTTGTGTCTAAACTCAACAGACATGGATTTGATAGATGGACCACCTGGTGGATTAAAAAATTGGCTGGACAGTCAAACTCAAAGGGTTGCTCAATGTCCAAGTGGAGTGGACAAATGGAGAAAAGTGATCCCTCAGCGGTCAGTACTGCGTCCAGAACTGTTTAACGTCTTTGTGGGTGACACAGACAGTGGTCCCTAAGCACACCCTCATCAAGTTTGTCAATGACACCAAATTGTGTGGTGCAATCAACACACTAGAGGGAAAGCGTGCCAACCAGAGGGACCTTGACGGGCTTGAGTGGTTGGTCTGTGTGAACCTCATGTTCAACAAGTCCAAGTGCAAGGTTCTGCACCTGGGTCAGGGCAATCCCAAGTACAGACACAGTCTGGGCAGAGAAAGGATTGAGAGAAGCCCTGGGGAGGACGTGGGGGTATTGGTAGACAAGAACCTCAGCATGACCTGTCAGTGCTCAGAGCCCAGAAAGCCAATGGTATCCTGGGCCAGCAGGTTGAGGGATGTGATTCTGCTCCTCTACTCCACTCTAATGAGACCCTACCCGGAGTACTGTGTCCAGCTCTGGGGCTGGACAAAAGAAAGATGTGGTTCCACTGCAATGAGTCCAAAGAAGGGCTATGAATATGGCCAAAGGACTGGGGCACCTCTACTGTGAAGACAAGTGGAGAGAGTTCAGGTTGTTCCACCTGGAAAAGAGAATGCTCTTAGGGACTTTAATAGCTGCTTTCTGATATCTTAAAAAGGACTATAGCAAAGCTGGAGAGGGACTTTTAACAAGGGCATGTAGTCATAGGATAAGAGGGAATGGTTTTAAGCTGAAAGAAGGTAGGTATAGATCAGATATTAGGAATAAATTCTGTACTGTGAGTATGACAAGACACTGCAACAGATTGCCCAGAGAAGTTGTGGATGCCAAATCCCTGGAAGTGTTCATGGCCAGGTTCAATGGGGCTTTGAGCAACTTGGTATCCTGGTATAGTGGAAAGTGTCCCTGACCATGGCAGGGGTTTGGAACTAGATGATCTTTAAGATCACTTCCAACCCAAACAATTCTTTTAACCTATGATTTTCATCTATTATGCAGTAAACTCTATTTTAAGAGTGCTTGGGCTTTTGGTTTTTGATTGGTTTGGGGGTTTGGGGTTTGTTTATTTTGTTGTGGGGGGGTTGGGGTTTTTTTTCTGTTTGTTTTTTGATTTGTGTTTTTACTTAAATTGCCAGACTGTGTCTAGTGTAATTTTCATCTGATTTATTAAAAATGAACAAAAATTTCTCTATCTTAGAGATAGGATTTTCATATCTCTTTCAAAGCTATATGATTTTCATGTACCAGAATTGTATTTATAATTATTATTTCATATTCATTCACTTGGAACACATCGAAAAACATCTTTGATTACTGGATTTTTCTGTGTTGCAGACTGCAGGGTTAGAGACCTTGTTCCCACTTTTTCTAAACAGGAAAGTAAAGTTTGCATAGAACTATGTAGAACCTGTTTGGCATGTTTGAAATGTATGGTTTTCTGATTGTGACAGTTCCTGTGCAGCATTCTTGTGTAATTTTTTTTTTTTTAAACGTTGTCAGAGTAACAGAAACCAAGGTCTCCAACCTCACAGTATCTAAGGTGCTAAAAGTAGCTAATCAAAATGGCTTTTTCCAATCTGTTCCTATTGAAAGAGTAGTCAACTCTTCTAGAATGGCTGTAGCATATAAAAGCAGTAGGTAGCACAATAAATTCTTCATTGATAGATGCTTGGTGACAGTGAAATTATGTAAGACTGCATCTCCTGCTGTGCTGTACATACACAAGGAGTGTTTGTACATGAAAGGCAGCAAAAGTGAGGTTACAAAGTATGGCAGAACACACAGCTTCTAAAAAGCTAAATGAACTGAAGCAATTTAAACTCTGGGCATTTCAGAACTTGGTGTCTCTACCACCCTGAGCAGAACAGATAGAGTGGAGGTTTTTGGGGGGGAAAAAAAAAGAAAATCTGTAAAGGAACATTATAGTGTTTGTTCACACTATGAGCTGTCAACAATCATGCATAATTTGAGATTGCAGCCGCTAACAATTTAACCATGTTTTTCCCTGCTTGAGGAGCTGCGTTTTCTGTGTCCCCGATGAGATTACAGTGGCCTTAGCAGCATCTTGTAAATAACCTATAGTACCCCTGAACACAGTGCAAATTTAGATTTCACAGATTACAGCCCTAAATTATAAATGCTGTTCTGCCTTACTGTCATAGCAACATTATGTGATCCAAACTTGTTAATTAAAGAAACATTGTCAAAATACAAATAGCATCAAATCTCCTTTGGCATATTGGCATATAATGGCATGTTAAAATTATTAAACCCTATGTAAAAATGACCTTAAAATCTAGGAATCCATTTGGTCTTTTTTCTCTTCTTTCTGAGGAATGTAGCTTTTGTAATGCTCAATACTACACACAGTGTTCTCTTGGTATTAAGAGAGAGAGTGATTCCAAATATCAGGGGGATTTATGCAAGCAAATATTGCATTTATGTGAAAGAAACAGAAAACAGTTGAGGATTTCACCAAAGACAGATACCTGATACATTTTATATAATTCACAAAAGAAAGAAACAAATGAAAGCTTAGACAAAGGCAAACCACTCCGATTCTACACACTGGTCTAATTTTNTTTTTTTTTTTTTTCCCATTAAAAATATTCTCCTGTGCAACTTGTTGGCAAACTTTGGAGTAGAAGGTTGGTCAAAATATTAGATTCAAATCCATCAAAATTCAATTAAATTTGTGCTTACACAACAATATATTTAGGACATCAAATGGCAATGGTACTACTATAACCACTAAATTGAAAACCTGAAGTTTTTTTGAATCAAGAGAGATATCAGTCTTGGATGATCTCATGATTGGAAACCAGTAGCAATGGAGAAATCAGTATTATGTAAAGGACTTCAGACCCTCATATGGACATGGTTTTATAACTACTGTATTTTTTATGTTATTTTTTCATACAAAGTGTTCTCATAATGATCTCAGAAGCTTTGTTATTTCATAGGAATAATTTACTCATGCAAAAACAAATGCCAAACAGGTAAATGTGACTTCACACATTTCAGGTACCAAAGAGTCACACTGTGACAGAAATATTGTTTTAAAGTTTTCTTGCTCCCTGTTCTCTACTACATGCTAAAACAATGAATTTTCCAGGAAAAAAAAATAATCTGAAATTATTGAAATTATTTTGTAGAATATTGAAGAAGACACAGTGACCTGGAGTGTTGTGTGCCCCTTTTCTTTAGTAACTCAGCAAATACTCCAACTCAGACTGAAGGATAGCATAGCTCAGTCACTCAGTCTGAAAATGAAAGTCTGGCCCAGCATCTCTTAGGTGGATACTTTAACCAGAAGATTACAAAATTGATTATAGCAAGTGAGCAAGAAGATTATTGTCTCTTATGCTGCCTTTTTGAAATACCTTCACTTTTCACGGGTCAGAAAACAAGACTGTCGGAGGAGAGAAGGGAGGCTGGCTGTGGAAGGACAGCTTGACCAGCGCAGATCTGTGACTGCCTGAGCTCTGAGAACTGTTTGCTGTGTTTGTATGGACTCATGCTCTGTTTAAGGACTGTTTGCAGTTTGAAATCTGTACGAAGTTTGAGGATTTTATCATTCTATATGTTTTCCCTTTGTTTCACTGTGTGTCCCTGCTGGAAACTTCTATCCCTCATGGCCTGTAACCCATCCCTGATCGGTCCCTGCCTGCAGCAGGGTAGCATTTCCTTATATGGTATATACCTGCCTCTCTGTTGCCAGTTTTGAAGGATCTTGCCTTGTATGGCTGGGGCCGGACCAGACCCTTCCCCAAAACCTTCCCAGGGTGCTCCTGGGGTCAGGACCCAGCCCCCCAACCCTATTTAAGTTGTACCAGTTTGAGTCAAGCTCTCTCTCTTCGTGCTCACCCCAGCAGCACCCACCTCGCTCCCCGGAGTGTCTCCCTTTCTTTCCTCCCCCCACCTTCCCCTCAGGACCATACAAGACTATGCATGTATATTCTGGGAGATAAAATATGTTTTCTCTTATCCAGAAAAAGGACACTGAACAACGCATCTTTGTGTTGCTAAATAAGAGAGATAAGGACATATTATCCCTGGCTTCAAGGATAAGTAGCACAGATTATCTTGTGTTCACATTTCTTTTCAGATGGTCCTTTTTCTAACAGGTGTGTCTCAGTGGCCCAAAGAAAGTCAGAAAGCAAGATAACTGTGCAATGTCAACAATCATGGCACTCAAGCCTAACTCTCTCTTACTTAATAGCATAAATATAGCCTGAGATTCTCTATAAGATTAAAAAGTACTTCAAATCAATTGTTATTAAATATTCAGCAAGGTAAATATTTTCTATAAAGCTCAATATTCAGTCTTATGAGCTATATGTATATATTCTCTCTCTGGCAAATGTAATAATTCTTAAAAAAGATTTGATAGGAGGGTTCGGATACAAGTGAGTCAAAGTGTCAGACTTGAGGGGGTGCTCTTTGCCAGGAGTCCCTTCAGGGTGCCGGCAGGGCTCCAGGAGCCTCAGAAAGGAAACAGATCCGAGGCTTGTGGTGCATGCAAAGAGAGTTTATTCAAGCCGTCCCGGGGTTTTAAAGCCCTGGGGCGGGCCCAGGGAGCAGGGTTATCATTGGGTGAAGTTCAGGGTGTAGGGGAGGGGTTTGGGGGCCCGGGTAGCCAATGGGAGAGGGGGAGGATCCATACCCAGCAGGAACCAGGGATTGGGGGAAGGCTGGGGAAGGATGGGGGAGACGGCCAATAGGGTTAGGGGAAGGGCGGAGCTGCTCTCAGTGGAGCAGGGAAGTCTGGCAGGGTCCCAGCAGACCACGTGGTCACTGCCAGCTGGCTGCCTTACAGAGCTTAAGGGGACACTTATTACTATTAAACACAAGAGGTAAACAGTTCTTTGCTTCTTTGGTCCTGGAATGGTTTCTGTGGTGATGATTTCAGTTCTAGGGATGTATTTTTCCATTTGTCATAGGTGTCTCTGTTCCCCACATCAAAGCATTCTTCTGAGATGCTGAATATGCAAGTCCCAGTGAACTACAGGAGAGGCAAGATCTTACTCCGACTCTGCCACAACCATGGCTGAGTGCTCTGACCCTTACAGTAAATATATAATCTTTTTCTAGCTTACCTATGAAAAGTGGGTGATCAAAATGCGTAACTCTCAATAGAAACATCTATAACTCTGAGTTTTGCTTAGAATATTACTAAATTTTACACTTAACAATCCTCTTCCAGATCAAAATGTATTTTTGATATCCACAGTTTTCTAGGCCTCTTCATTTAAGAACCATTGAATTCTTAAGCATTGTTGTTTCAGGATCCTAATGGCTAAATTCAGTCACCTACACTCCTCCTGGCCGGCGGCTGTGGACGAGTGGGTAAAGCCGCCGCCCCTGGATCCGTGCTCCTTCTCGGAAGGATGCCAGTTCGAGTCCTGCGGGTCTCGCTCTGCCAACTTCGTCCGGGCTTGCCCCGGCCAAGGCTAGAAGCGTCCCAGGGGCTAAAGGGGGTTGGGGCCAGTTCCGCGCACGCTGAGCTCCACGTAATAAATCCATTCGCGCAGGCATAAAAAGCATCGTCGTTCGTGACGGCTAGCCACAACAACAACAACACTCCTCCTGACTCTGATAGCTGACAGCTGATAGCTGTATTCTTCTGCTCTCTTTTGCTATAGCAGATGGAAATTTATTTAACACTGTTTTTCAGTTTTCCAACAATGCTTTGGCTTAATTTTTATAATGGTTTCTCAAAAAAATAGAAATTTCTTTTGCATCAGGCACCAAAAAATAATTTTTAGTTTTTCCACACACAAACACCCTACATAACACACTGTTAATTACCAGGAGAAGTAAACTGCAGGGCATTAATGTGGGAAATGACTACTGAACACTTTTGTGTTAATCAGTTCAGAATAAGTCATGAATCCCTCAGTCTCCAGAAGACTCCTCTGACAACAAGGAAGTAGCCAAAAACATGCTGTTTTAGGGACCACTGACTTCATATACCTGGTTTTGCATCAGTGAAATCTAGACCTTCTAATTCCAGAGAGAAATTACAAGGCATTTGTATACTAGAGGAGCACAAAGAGTTTCAAAAGACAAAATTTATTCTTCATTTAACACTGCCCCTCCTTATGCCTGCATATATAGTTTAAGTAATGTAGCTTCTTTACAGTCCATCTTCAAATAATGTATTCTGATTGAACCAATCTACAGCTAAGACAGTCAGAAGTGATTCTCCCAAGACTGTTCAGAATATGAGTCAGTATACAGTATACTCCTTAGAAAGTTTTTCTCACCATTTTATCTTGTTTAATGGTTTGCAGGGTGCTTTTTTTTAATTCAAGCAGTGTTAATTGAAGTTGTCATGAACTTTCTTGACAAAAAAATTAACATGTTGCTAAGGTCTGCAGAAATAAATAAATCAGGAGAACTTAATATTTTAAAAGGATTTTAGAAAATAAAAGTATTTTTAGAAGACTGTCTTTGCTTCTACCCAATATTGGAGAACCTATTATTGAAGTTGTTTTAATAACTAATAGTCTCTAGTAAATAATGTAATTATTTTTCTACAATTCAATAGTAAAAAACTTCTGTTTAGCCAGTGAGCCCAGGGGCGAAGAAGGCCAATAGAATCCTGGCCTGCATAAAAAATAACATGACCAGCAGGACTAAGGAGGTGATTCTTCCCCTTTCCTCAACACTGGTGAGGCCGCACCTTTGGTACTGTGTACAGTTGGGTGCCCCTCAGTTTAGGCAGGATGTTGAGGTGCTGGATTGTGTCCAGAGAAGGGCAATGAAGCTGATGGAGGGTCTGGAACACAGGTCCCATGAGGAGAGGCTGAGGGAGATGGGGTTGACTTGTCAGAAGAGGAGGCTCAGGGGTGACTTTATCACTTTCTACAACTACCTGAAAGGAGGTTGTCACAAGGTGGGAGTTAGTCTCTTCTCCCAGGTAGCTAGCAACAGGACAAGAGGACACAGTCTTAAGATGTACCAGGGGAGGTTTAGGTTAGACATTAAGAAGAATTTCTTCACAGAAAGGGTGATTAGATATTGGAATGGGGTGTACAGGGAGTCACTGTCCCTGAAGGTGTTTAAGGAAAGACTGTAGGTGACACGTAGTGTCATGGTCTAGTTGACATGGAGGTGTTCAGTCAATGATTTTGGAGGTATTTGCCAACCTAATTGATTGGACAAGAAATTGGAATTAATTTTGCCTCATTACGCTGCAAGATACTAGAAACTAAAAAAAACCCCAAATCTTTCCAATCACTAAATACTTCTTATAATTGCCAGATTTTTATAATTTTGCCCCTTATTTTTTTTTCATTTAGTTTTGCAGTTTCAAAATAACAACACTTACAGCAACATCCTTAGTACCAGATCTACCTATTTTCTTCTACTTTTACAGAACAAAAATACGTAACATTAGCATTGAACTGCCATACCTGCAATGCCATGCAACATTAATAAACAAATTCTAAGACAGTTAGGAATTAGTTCTTGCAGTTATAAAAATTTATGGGGTATAATGTTTATATAATAGAATCACAATCATTCAATGTCTAGAAATGTTTGAAGGGGGTATTTTTTGTTTGTGTGGGTGTTTTTTTCCAGAGGTGTATTTCAGGATAGAAATTTCTTTTTAAATGATAGCTGACTTCTGGAAAAAACAAAAAAAACCAAACCTGTTTATCCTATTCTTTCTTCAGTGAGAGTGCAGAATTCCATTAATATTCCACAGATTCCATCTGAATAGTTTTTGTCTCATCCTTAAAAAAAATGCAATACCTTGCAAATAATCAACATGTTTATGAACTATACAAATACTGTAGAGTAACTCAAGCCAGTAAGACAAAACATGAGCTTTTTTGTAATACAGTGCTATTTTACAAAGAGAACTGAGTTGTGTTATGTATACATGGAAGAAGAATTCAAGCAGAAAATACAGAATTCTTATTTATTCTCCCAGTCTTTAGAAGAACAGAATGAAGGTGAAACTTTAAATTTACCTCTTCTCTCTGTCTGAGTCTATGATTTTATGATTATGTGATTTATGGGCATTTTACAGATATTTCACAAGGGTTGCCCATAGACTAAGGAAATTATATCTTTGTACAGTATCAAAGATTGAGAAGCGGTGTGGTGGTTATTAAGGATGTATTGAAGCATGATGTAAATGGCATGAAGTTGGGGTAGAGAACATTCTGGTTTGTGCTAAGTTAGTGCTCATTTTCATCATAGTAACCAGTTAGGGTCTGTGTTTTAGATTTGTGCTGGAGGCAGTGTTGAGAACACAGCAACGTTTTCATTATTGCTGAGTAGTTCTTACACAGCACCAAAATCTGATCTTCTTAGCCCACCTGACCAGTGAGCAGGCTGGGGGTACACAAGATATTGGAAGGGGAGATAGATGGGACAGCTGACCCCAGCTGAACAAAGGAATATAATATACCATTTGTCATCATGCTCAGCAACAGAAGAGGGGTGGGTGTGCTCAGAGGTCATTGCTTGAGCAGTGGCTGGGTGTGGTTTGGCTGGTGGCAAACTTGTTTTCATTAGCATTACTTGTCTTTCTTGGGGTTTATTTCTTCTTCTTGGTCATTTTCCCTTTCATTAAAATTTATCTTTGTTACTATTATTAATTTTATTATTATATTTTATTTGAATTTAAACTGTTCTTTCAACCGACCATTTTTCTTATTTTTACCCTTACAGTTCTCTTCCCTTCATCCTGCTGGAGTGACTGAGTGACTGTGTGGTGCTTAGTTGCTGGCTGGGTTTAAACCATGAGAGTAACCTATTTTTAAAGTACCAAAAATAGCAGAGTGGGGAAATATTTATGTAGGTGTGTTTTTAAATGAAATTTCAATGTAATAATTATAAAGATATGATATTTTTGAAACACTCATGATTTTCAAAAGTCTATAAACCCCATTCAATGCTTGCTTCTGCCTTTATGTACCTCAAAATCACTAAAACCAGAATTCTGGGCTATTTTGATATTTTTTTCATAATGGGCTTAAAGCTCATTTTGATGAAACAAAAGAAGAGCTGGTAATGTAACTATGATATTAGGTAGCTGTATCCAAGCAAATCAACGTTTAAATGAAGAATAATGTAGAGAACATTATTCTGCCACTCTTTACATAAATAAAATTGCTGAAAATTAGTGAGAAAAAAATACATTTTGTAGACAACTTTTATATTCCAAAGCTAAGTTTTGAATCTCTGTCTCAGGACATTTTTACTTATACACACAGTGAATAGCTAGGATGAGCAAGCTGTTGGGCTGAGCATTAATATGTTCACCATGCCTGTAACACATCCAGCAAGTTTTTGCTGGCCAGGCAGTTGTCAGTCAGGCTGCGAGGGGTCAGATCCTATTACTCTTTCAAAGAGGATAATCCTCAGTATTGCTGAGTTTCCATTTTCTGATTTTCTGTTTTTCCCTTAAAATTTTTAATTTTTTCATATTAGTTTTTATGCTCTTCAGCTACTTAAGTACCCACACTTCAACAGTGTCACCACAGCTTGCAATTTTACATTTTCTTATCTTGCATGCCTCTAGTCTAGGTACTTCCTCACAGCTTAGCAGTTTTCCCGGATGTCTGAGCCAAGGTTATACTATTGTGCTATATCAGAACTAGGTCATGATTCACAAACAGCTGAATCTCTAAGAGGAGGATTGCAGTTTCATTTTCATCTGAATAAATAATAATAATAAAGAAACTTTAACCCCAAACTTAATAAAACTTAAATAATCTGAGAGAAGGAAAGTATCTCCAGGGAGATCCATTCATATGATGATTAAAAAGCTCAGAAAATGCTCTGTTTCTAACTTCAAGCACTGAAGTAAACTGGACTTTCTTTTCTGAAAGAAACACACCTGGTAATCACTTATGATGAAAATCTAGGCTGAAGATCTTAGACAAGGACTCTGAATTATACGAAATATTCTGACTTGTAAGAAAAAAATAGAAGTATTATGCAGCTAATCTAAAAGAAAGCATTTGAGGAAGAGTTAGGTGCTTCTGGCTATGCAAATAACTTCAAAACCATATGTATTTTCCAACTAAAGTGAAGAACTGCAAAGAGCCACAAGCAGTAGACTAGTTATGTGGACTACTCCTTACATTTCCAGTGGTTCATGTCCTAATTGGGTGATGAGTTAGTTTTCTTCATATTTACTGTTTATTACCATTTCAAATTTCCCTTTTCCTGTGAGGGCCTGAAAGTTTTGGAACAGGCCTTAAACATCAGTTCTAGGGCTTATTTAGAATTATATTTCAAAACAATCTAAACACACTTCTTGTAGTAATAAATTAAGGATAAGACACGTACTCTCTTATATCAGACAAGGTTATTTCAATTTATACTTTGTCCCATAGCACCCTTCAGGCACAGCACTTTCATTCACAATTTTTGACTTGCAGAACACAGGCTGGAGACAGTCAAATGTAGCTATTTCAAATTGCCTCATGGTCTCTATTAAGGCAATTTGACATAGCTGAGAAATTCTCCATGCATTACTAACAAATCCAATCCAATAAATATAATTAGCTCAACTGTGAAAAGATATTAGGAACTTGGGTGACTCAAACTGTGAGTCAGAAGATCCTATTTAGCACCTTGATTAGATAATATGACAATTTGTTAATACTTCAATGCTGTATAGCTGAGAAGTACCTAGTGACTCTAGGTAAATATATTCATTGATTGTCCATTAGCCAGTTGAGAAAATGTGACATTCAACTATAATAGGAAAATTGAAGAAGTATTGTATATAACATTTTAATGACTCCAGCAATTAGGAGATTTTTGGGGAGATGGTGAGGTGTTGGCTTCCACCGTTCATCAATAGTCACTTCACTGATTTTGGGATTGTAAACCAGCATTTTTATCCTAAATAGTGTTCAGAATATTAGTGTGATATTAGTGACTGGACCAGTATCTCCTTCTTTATAAATATGAATCAAGGTAGATTCTCAGAAGAATCTAAAAAGGCATGAAGAGAAGAGGAAACTGGATGCTTCATTCAACTGGCAGCTCAGGGAGGTAAAAGATGGGGTCTCAAGAAAACTGACAACTACCACGTTTAAGTATCTGATTAAATATGTCCTGAATGTGACTAAAGAAAAATGAAAAACCTGCTGACCAAGAGGTAAGCTAAATGTCAGAAGACTGAAAGAATCCCGCCCCCCTCAAAGCAGTGACCTTCATCTAAGCAACCTTTCTAGCCTAGCGCAGAAGCCTGGTTAGATTGCATCATTTCTACATAACCTGTAGGTCTTGGTTAAACTGTACATCGCTGTTGGCACCTTCATGGATGTCACTTTCTCCAACTGTCTCATAATTTCCTCAGCTTCATTCTTGAACCCAGATGCCTTTTCACTTCAATGATCTTAAGAGAAATGATTGCAATTAGAACAGCTCAACTGCTGCCAAACATAGTACAGGTTTCAGTGAATTTTTGCATTATTTCAGTGTTTAAGCAGTAGATTGGAATGTGATTGAAATATTTGGGGCTGGAGGTGAGAGTAGCGTGGTTTTGTTGTGAGTTTTGAAGTGTTTGGGTTTTTTTTATGTTGTGTGTGTTGGACTTTGNACCCCCCCTTTTCACTAGTGAATTACTTTAGAACAAAAATGCATATTTGGAGTGAATCATCTAATTGTCTACTGGTCTGAGTTTGGTTCTCATCATGGTACATTCCTTGACGTCATGAACAGGATTCTCTTTGTGTGGGATGAACTGTGTGATGAACTAGGAGCCCACCAAATGTGTTCCACCCACACTGTGGTGGACATTGAGCCTATAGCAGCAGATGAGCAGTTGGTGTGACACATATAATGTAGATACTGCAATAAAGTGGATATAAAAAAGTAGCTTTTCAGCCCACACAATCACTCCTATTGCCTTGCACAATATGATTTTATAAATGAGTTGTAAGACATAAGCACTCTTTGGCAGAGCAGAAGTCCATAATGCACTCAAAACATTTCTGATCTCCTGTGACATTGAGCACATTTACATTGCCGAGGGGAATGAGCTCAAACACAGGACCTCTGATTGTTCACAAACTTTAGCTGTAAATTTACGTCCTACTTCTGGTTTTGATGAATACAAGTAGGCCCACAGAGACAGCTCTGCTATGTAGGAAACCAGCCTTAGACAGTGTGACTGTGAGTCAATTGCTGCCAAATGGCCTCAGGGCAAGGACACAATCCCTGGTCTTCTTTTATTTAGCAGAATAGAAAGAGTTATAGAGAACTTGGGTAGGAAGTGAGCTACATGTCTAGCCCACAAATGATTCTGCTGTTCCCTTGTGTTGTTCAGTCTATTTATAGGCCTTTGCATAGAAAAGTCAAGATTTTTTTCTCACCTCTGAAAATTATTTATGAAAATGAGCTTACAGACCTAGGAAAAGCAAACAACAGCAAGAAATGCTTCTGACTGCAGCTCTTAAAAGGAGATCCACAAAGTTTACCAAAGCTTTTTTTCCTATCTACAAAACACATTCAATATCTACCAGAAAGCAAGCTGCAACTCACTTTTAACCCTTCCATTTCCATCCTCAAAACCCTTTTAGTAATGTCTTCTGCATGGAGCAGCGTAAGACAATCAGTCTTTTGGAAAGCACACACCCCCAACTCCTTATTACAAGCAAACTTTTTATCATGTACCCAGCCCCTTTTGATTATTTTTCAATCTAGAATATGTTTTTACTGCTTGCACAGAAACGTTTTCTCTCTGACCTGTTCTAATAAGCTGGTTGAGAGAAGACCAGCACTCCTGTAAAACCCATCAGGCAGTGTCTGTTCCATGTTTGTAGAAACAAGGGAGACGAGGTCAAGAAAACATTATCTGTAAACAAGTGCTAGCAGATGTATGTAGTCCTTGTTGGGTAGAAACACGTGCTGTGACTAGATAAATATGAAATGAGATTTTAGCTGCAGAGCAATCTGTTGCTAGAGCACAAAGGGAGGCAGTCAGAAAATACCCTGTTTTTATCAGAAAAGCTAAGCAGGTGATAGGGCTCTAGACCTACTGGCCTATATTCTTGGTGAAAAAAAACCTGCATATTTTAAGTCACTGGAAGCAAAAGACTTGTCTTTTGTACATCTTTAGCCTCAATAGATATTAATTCTTTTAGTTTGTGTCTACTAATTATGGGGAAAATGAGAGAAATAACCAACTTCTTTTGCATTTATATTCACATATTCAGCTCAATGAAAGCTGTGAAAAAACATCAGCAAAGAAAGGGTTATGTGTGTCTAGAAGCATCCCGTGGTGGTGTGGGGAGAAAGAGAGAGAGAGGGAAATTTAAAAAAAAAAAAAAAAACAAAACATTTAATCCCTGCCGGAGCCAATTTTCTAGGTAAGTTACATGAATCAGCAACTTGAGAAAATGTACAACACAAATATGTGTTCATTCTCTTGTTACATCACTAATATTTTAGCATATTTTAGACAAAATTAGCATTAGATTTCATAATTAGACTTGCTGCAAATACAACTTCGCACCCTTAAAATTCTATAAGCATTGAAATACATACTTGACAATCAGAATTCTTCTTTATGGGAAATAAATAACCAGTCACATGCAAATTAAGAATATACATTCATCTTTGATAACATCGATTTTGATGGCATTTCTGTACTCCAGAATGCTAATTACTAGTAAAATTTGTTATTTTTATAGGTCTTGGAAGGAAAATTAAAATATATACCCTACTTTCAGGGAATAATCAAAGAGAAAAATAGCGCAGTATGTGAAGGAAAATATGCAGTAAGTTCTTTTTTTTCTTTAATTAGCTCATGATATATATCTTGTATGATCAGTTTTCAGTTTTTAAGAAATTAAGTTATTTTGTATCCCAACCATCAATACATACTTGATTCAAGGTCTGAGAATCAATAGTTCTCTATGGGATTGCTTTTTTTGCAATTCCAGCCATTCATGGCAATATAGAAATCATCCTGGTTTATTTTGGAAGTTAGATTTTTCTTTTAGAAAGCTAATTCATAGCAGGTTGGTGATACATGTGGAGTCAATTTGATTTTTCTTGTACAAAGCAATAGAACACTTCTGGCACACTGAGATGTTTTGACCATCCAGAGGCAGTACATGTAAATTGTTTTAAGATTAACAAATCACCTTTAATTATAAAAGGTGACCTGCAAGATAAATCTGCAGGTTTTAGAAGAGCCTGTAGGGACTTGTTCATCAAAGTTCCGACTGTGGGAAAACAGCCTGCCTTAGTTACCTTCTACATTCATGTGCATATTGAACACCTACTCACACAGTTTTACTTTAAGAAACCATTTATTTTATGTCTTAGGAACAGTGTTGCTGTAATTGCACTTCAGAACAACACCACAATTAACTGAACTGTTCTAGATAGCCAACCTGGAATAACTGATAGTTATAAATTGTAAAGTGAGCTCCATAACAGAATTCATTAAAAAGAAATATTTCTACTCTATTGTTTCATTACTCTCAAACAGCTCAATCTGTTCATATTATAAAACTCCAATAGAGGAAGGAGGATGTTCTTTACTTAAAATGAGATATCTAGTTTATTGGTCATTCAGGATCTTAGGCATAGTTAAACTAATTATATGGACAACTGAGGCAGTTCTAAGAGCTTGTAAAACACATAAAAAATGTCCCCTGGATGTTTTTATGGCCTACATGTTTCTTGACCTACATAGCCATTTATACAGTGGCTTTGCTTCAATAGGATAAAACCTAACAGATTTCTTTTATTTTTGATCCCAATCATCTTTCTTTATCAGTGTTATCTAGCCTTCTTACTAGGTGTAGAAGACACTACTCACACCATAATCCTTCTTCATTGTTGCACACACCCTGTGGGCTATGCTATAATCCTGCTATTGTGTATATGATAAATGGTTCCCTTTCTTGGTATTTAATAGGCTGGCACATCCCTGGTCTTGTCCCTGTGTGCAGAATGGACATAACCATCATATATGTGTTGTTGAGGCCTGAAGAACTTGTAATTAATAAGCAACGTTAGATGCTACCATTTCTAGATTTTAAATTTCAATGTTATGAGATCTCCTTGCTCTCTGACTCCTATAAGTACCTGAAGAAGTATTTCTGGAGGGGCATATAACTGGAGGGGACAATACTTTCAAACCTATAACATGAGTTGTTACCATTTGCTCTGTTAGCAAACTCATTGGAAAAGACAATGGCAGAGAAAAATAAAAGAAGATAAAATAAAATCTTTAAATGGTGGAGGGAAGAAGGTGGCACTTGTAATAACTTCCAGCATTATATAGCCTAAAACTGTAAGAGAAGGAAGAGAAAGGACAAGGAAAGCAAAGAAGGGGTGGAAGTGGGGGGAAGACTGAGACCCCCCCAAA
>VXBX01000135.1:49460-96585 GCA_013400415.1 Scytalopus superciliaris | reverse complement strand
CGGGACGGGGACGGCGGGCCCGAGTCCCCCCGCGACACCTTCACCGAGGACTCCGGGGAGTGCTCCTCCTACGCCGAACACCCCATCAAGGTGGAGTGCCCGCCCTTCGCCATCCCCGTCCCGCCCGCCGACGGTGAGTACCCGCCGGGCTCTCGCAGCCCGGCTGCCGCCGCTGCGCCCCAGCTTCGGCTCTGCCCTCCTCCTCCTCCCCGAAACCCGCCCGAGGCCCCGCACCTCGCCCGTCCCCGCGGTCGGGCTGCTGCGGGGCTGAGAGTGCTGCCCCTACAGGGGAGTTGTTATGGGTGTTTATCAGTGGGAAACCCATGGGAAACTAGCGCAGGGATCATCGAGGCAGCGTGTCAGGTAGCACTGTGCAAGAAAATAAGCATCCTTCTCGCTGGAGGATTTTCCCGTTCCCTGCAGACTCCGTGCAGTTTTGCTAATCGGTATTAAAACGATGATGACGATAATACCTGAAAAATCTGCTTATTGTTGCAGATGGGTCAGAAAGCTAGGGGAGAGCTTTTACGTAATTAATTGCATGGATTGTTTCAGAAACGCTGCTTCTAACTTTAGCGGCTTTGCGGACAGAAGCAGCACTTGGCTAAAGCCTGCCCTTTTCCTGCTCCATCTTTACCCTCCGCTCCACATTTGTATGGTGGAGGGACGGGGAAAGTGTTACTCGTTTCTTTTAAATCTAGATTATTGCGGGGTTTAATACAAACATGAACCTGTCTTCAGAAGTTGACATCACTGAGGAATCAGCCAATTGGTTGACGTTTAACCAACCTTCTTTTTACACATAAACCCCATCAAAGAGTTGTTTACACTAATGTTCTTTTGAAATGCAAATGTAGAATGCCAGCAGACTGAAACTCAATTTAGATTAATGTAATTACTTGCAATACACAAGTGAGCCTATACTATTTAGTAGTCTTCACTTAAACCTTTCTAGAAGATCAAAAAGGCTCCTATTGTTGAAGTTTAGTACTACAACAATTAAAAGATGCCTCTGTGATTTTTGTGTTACCTTTGCAACTTTTTAGGAGCTTGTCCTTTTGCTTTAGTACTCTGAAATAGAAGTATCTGAAATAAGTTCTCAATGAAAGAGTGTAACAACTTTGTGACCTGTTAGGTGCACATCTTGTAGGGAGATTTTTTGCTGCTTTCTTCTTAGAAAACTATTTTTCATCAGAAAAATAATTGTTTCTTTCCTTGCTTTAGGCTTTAAAGAAGTCAATGCTCCAACTATTACCCCACCTCTCAGTCAGCCCAAAAGATCAAAAAAACGCCATACAAATTTAACATTGGATAAAATGATGGAAAAATTCCTGCAGCAGAGCATGGATACAGATGAGAAATTTTACAGATTTGAAGAGCAGAGGCTCAAAATTGAGGACAAGCGTCGGGAAGCTGAGCATGCTCGAGAACTCCAGATGTTGCAGATGTTGGGACAGATGTTGGCAGGAATTTCTTCTACAGTATCACAGAGGTCACAATCTATACCAACAAGCCCACCTCGGAGAGCGAACCATCGTTCATATGCGGATAACTTTAATTATAATGCTATGACAGCAACACTTTCTCCACCGATAGGTACTTCCTTCTACAGCATAAATAAAAGCTAGGGGTTTTTTTTAATACTTCTGTGTGAAAGCACTGGTAGTAAGCAGCTTTTGAAAATAAAAGCTAATTGGAATAATTTAATATTGTGGTGAAGGTGTCTGTCTGATATAAAATGAAATGAAATCGTCATTCATACCGTTGTACTGATTATTTAATACAGGTACATTAGTTATAACAGATTTTAATGAGGAAAATCATTCCTTTCAGACCCTGTAAACATTGGGAACTTCTTTCCGTGTTCATGTCTCTGTCAAGTGAAGTTAGGAGAAGGTTTCTATATGAAAGGCAAATAGTGAAGTTGTGAAAGCTACTAGAAATATTAGGTACTGTGTAGGAGAAATTTTGCTGCTGATCTGATTGAAGTTATCAAGCACGACCCAGTATATGAAGTTAAGGCTGTGCATACGTTTTTCAGGGCTGGAAAAAAATGGAGGTTTGCCTGCACTGAAGTAAGTCAGATGGTACAATCTAGCTTCTTTAAAAGAAATTGCTTTAAAATTAAATTCTGAATCTTATCAGTTAGTTAAACATGTATTATTGTAGTAGGTGTAATAGAAGATGAAAATATTTGCTTACATTTTTCTTCTGCACCAGCTCTTTATAAATTCTTTGAGCGTCTGAATTTACTTTAAAGAACAAGGCAGAGCAGTTGCTCCAGACTTGGTATTTACGTGCAGACTTTTCCTTCCATACCTGATGTGTGGGACAGAAGCTGATAGCAGCAATCACTGACAGACTGATTTCTCAGGATCTGTGCATCTTTGGCATTTATCTTTATCATAGTGTCTTTGTACGTGGAGGTTGACTGCGTGGGCAGGAGGAAATCAGGGGTACTCTGTCAGTGCTGGAACTAGAGTCAGACTGGGGCTTCGTGGGTTTTAGCATACCACGTGGAAATTAAACAAGTTCTAATTCTAAATTCTGTTCCAATTCTGAATTTCTCACTGCTTGGAAGTAAAAAAGTGTAGTTTGAAAAGAAAAAAAAAGAACACCATCCAGCCTCAGTGTTTGAATAATAATCTGGCATGCCAGATCCCAATGGGCATTCTCTGAGTCCTGAGAGGATCTTCGAGCTGTTTTAGTTCTACTTTATGTACTGTGTTTCCCTGTAAAATGCTTGGGAGACTGGGTGGTTAGGTCTGCTGAGAGTTTAGGCTGGCAGGTCTGGTTGTGTTTCTTCTTGAGTGAATAGTTGGTCTGTAGCATTTCTTAGTGGCAAGGGACTTTGATAGATAAATGACAGCATACAAATGGATTCACAGTTTTAGATGTTTTCACTTTAAATTAAAGGGAAAACTGGAATGCTTTAGAAAATTCCTTAGGAAGTCATTTAAGGTTCTAGACTGGAGTACTGGTACCTACAAGGCCTTGCCATTACTTCTGAAAGGCTTTTCCTGAAAGTTTAATTATTTGTAATGACTTGGAACTGGAATTCAGTTTTTCTTGCTGGATTTCATCATGTAGGTGTACATCATGCTGCACTGTGCAAAAATGCATATTTATTTAAATGTGGCAAGACCAACTCAAAATACTAATCTTGTAATTGGTGAAGGTGTAACAAAGCATTTATACTAAAAGGTGAACATAATGCTTCAGGCAACGCATCTTTTAAGGAATTAAGATTTCTACTGTTAATAGCTAAAATGCTGTAGTGATTCTGTGGGTAGAATAGGACTTTATTAAGAATTGTTTTTTGCATAATTCTCTGTTTTCTCTCATTATGCAGTCTTCATATTTACATATAGACAAAAAACAGCAACAAAGAAACAGAGAACCTTCTTAAAACGTTGTGCTTTAGGGGTTACAAGCTATATTATATTCCTGTGTGGTTGAAAACCAGTGAGTGGATGAAGTGTGATTTAAAGAAAATAATCTGCCTTATTTCCAGAGGAGATGAGCATTTTGTTCTCCTCTGGGTCACTGCAATGCTATTTTGGCTGTTATCCAAAACAGGTTGTGTTTGGTTTTGGGGTTTTTTTTTTGCTTTTATTTTCATTCCTTTTCTTTCCTTTCTTTCTCTCATTTTTTATTTTGTCTCAGTAGGAGTGAGATGCCTGTATTATAGAAGAATTTTAAAAGCAAAAGATCAGCCTAGGGTATTATTATTGAACACCAAAGCATTTTGTTACTGAAGATTAGTATGTCTGGCTTAGGTTTAGATTCTGTGGAAGCCAGAGAAAAAGATGCTTTTTGCTGATAGCACACAGATGTGGCATTTTCTTGTTTATTCCATTTCCTCATTATTGTGCCCAAAATTTCTGTAACAGTTTTTTTTCTTTTTTTCCTTTTTTTTTCCCCCCTTCCTTTTTTTCCTTCTCTATATCTCGGAGTTGAGTGGTGGGTTTACTGAATTTTATTCAGCTGAAAATAAGGAGTATCGTGGGAGTTACTGTCTACATAATTCTGTTACACTGTATAGCAGTTCCTTCAAAGCTTTTTAGAACATCTGTTAAAAAAAAGAAAGCATGGCTATGGTCTAGGACACTAATATTAGCATTCAAATAAACCTCTTTTCTGAACAGAATTGTGCAGTTAATGAGGAGCTTTGTTGAAATATAAGAACTTACTCTTTTAGTGTATTGGCTGCAATTTGTAGTTAACACATCATTGATAGAAGTACTGATCTTCACATTTGTCCTGTGTTAGGTAAATGTTTTAATTCTCTCTAGTTGTTGAAATACTTCTTTATTCTAAATTTTTCTAGCCTTTTAAACACTAATTTGCATATGTAGCCTTTTGAGTGTGCAGTTGTTTTAGTATGTGGCTTGACATACAGTTTTGCACCAGAGATCCGAAGTTGTATTATAGCTTAAAATGATCTTTGTGTGATATTTGTGATGTTTGCATCTAGTGCGTTGGATTATAGGTTTGCAGAAAGACTTTCATTATGCTTTGTAACCGCCTACCAAAATAAAAAAGCAGTGAGATAGGCCCTGATTCTGCTAAGAGATGGAAGTCTTTAAGGGGAAGCAAAACATAAGGTAGGGTGTATGTTTAAAATTTGGTTTTAGTCGCTTTGTGCTTACTCTGTGTCTGGATGTGTTTAGTCCTTCCAAGTGTACCTCTTTCAGTTGAGCTTAATTATGGAAGTGATTTTGGGCTGAACTAAGAAGATATTTCTAGTTTCAGAATGTTCATATAATTATTCTGGGTTGTTGTTGCTTTCTGTACCTGAGCCCTAAATTAGGATTCTGAACAGTCAGTGACAATATTCTCTGCATCAGACCCTAAATTAATTTTTAACATACCACCTTCTCTAGTTACTCACGGTTTAAAGGCCTTTAAATGACAAAGCATTTTGTTTTTAGACGTATGTCACTTTGTATATATTTGTGTGATTTTATCAGTGTTCATGAGTGCTTAAAATAAATGCGTCGTGGTAGTTTAGGAAAGAACATGCTTTCAAGTAACATTTATTTTCTTCTTTTCAGTTATAGAGAGATCTTTTTCACTGCACAGAACACACTCTCTAAAGGATATGGAGAATATTTTTCAACTGGTGCGCAATGTTATCCCTCCTCTAACAGGGAAAAAGCATAAAGGTCAAGATGGTCGTATAGGCATTGTTGGAGGATGTCGAGAGTAAGTTAAATAGAAATTTGGCTTTTGCTTTACAGAGAGATTGAGGATGTCATAAGTACTTGTAGAACCCATTCAAACTCACATTTAAAACATGAGTATTTTCCAGGGAGCTTTACTAGCCCATCAGTATGACCATGCATGCTTAGGAAAGAACATGTTTTCTTGCAGGTGTGTTGCAAAATTTTGGTACTGAATGTGAATGCAACTTAAAATGCTGTTTGTATCTGTGTCTTTCTCTGTCTTTTTTGACCACCGAACTCTCTGCTTTCAGTGTTGGTCTTTTCCCATTGCATGGTGAAGTTACAGAATAAGTAGATTAGAGTATCACAGTGGCACATCTGATTTTTTTTTTTTCCTAATATATTTTGGTACCTTGGCAACTGGCTCTTTTAAATCACAAATAGAATATTTTCTTACTGTGCCCTTTTTATTTTGATAAATAGTGATGTTTCCTAGATTCTGTCAATAACTTGTTTTATGTACTGGAGTAATAGAAATAGCATGTTTCAGGGAAAAAAGAGATACAGCATAAATCAGTTAAGTGCTGTACTGACCTAGTAATAAAACAGGCTTTATATTCTTGGCCACAATACTTTGAATGAGCCATTACACCTTCCTGTTTTTCATTTTCCCCTTTTGAAACAGAGACATCTTTCTCCTGTAAGAGAGATCTGCTGTTGGACATCTGCCATTACTAAACATTCTGTACAGAGCAAATAAGTGCTGGGTTGAATAGCCAGGAGTTAGAACCTAATGGGCATAGGTTCTTACCTCTTGGCTGAACTAAGCACCTCTGGAGGGTGATTCTGTTAATGTCTCTCTCTTCAGTCTTTATAAAGAGAGTTTAGGGCAACTGGAATCACAATTTGGGCATTTTAGTTAAGCATCTAAAATCAGATGGGATTGATCGAGGTCACAGATCCCAGATTTAGTTTGCAAACTCGGCTCTTGTTTTGTTTGTCCCTAAACTTTTGCCTTGGTTACCTGAAAAAAATTGTGCCGTTTTATGGCATGATCTTTGTAAATATTTCTATGAAAAATCAGATGGCTAAGGTGAAATTCTGTCCTTTGAAACCACAGCAAGGTTTGAGATTGACTTCCATATTGCAGGATTTTTTTTCTGTTTTTTACAGCAAGCAGAAGGGAAAGTGGTTTTAAAAATTTGCTCTTGAATTTGGGATTTCATTATGGCAGACTGATTTCCAGATTATCTGATCTCTTGACTGTGTTTCCTAACCTAAATTCTATTTCATTCTAGGTACACTGGAGCCCCGTATTTTGCTGCAATTACAGCTCTCAAAGTGGTATGTGTTCTTGTATACGAGTCCAAAATGAACTTTTCATCATTTCTGTTGGCTAGGTACCATTTTTTAAAAGCATTCATTCTGTGCTGCACGTGAACTTTTGAGTTCTAAAAGGTCTTCTCTTGAACAAAGAAAATCCTTAGTCCTGGGTTTGCAGAAATACTTTGCAAACATGTCATTCACTGTCTTTTCTTTCTCCCTGTAAGGTGAACTTAGAAATACATCAAAAATTGACAATTTCAGAGACTTGGATAGGAAATTTCAAAATTGTTGACACATTTTCTCGAAAAGTGATCAATAAAATAACTCTAAATTATTGTTTAAAGTTACGGTTTTGGTGCTGCAGTGAGTTCCTCAGAAATTTTTTCTGGACCCAGTTAGTGTGTTGAAAGAAGTAATTCTCTTTCAAAACATGAAATGTTTGAAGGATTGAAATGGAAGGATTCTTATTGCTCTAAGTCTAGAGACTGTTGGTTGAATTTAATGTAATTTTTAATTGTACCTTTTATTTGCATTCTAATCTCCAGCAGAAGTATTTTCTAAGCTTTTTTCCCCTAACAGCATGAACTTATTTTATTGACATATTAACTGGTTAAACATATTTACTCCAGACTACATAATTACAGTGGTGGTTTTCAAATCTCAATAAGTCATGCTTACATAATACATCTGATTTTCAGTATTCTATATATAGTGTGTCAGTACTTTCATTTCATTGTGTATGTTTTTCTTTTTGATGATTTTTTTTCCAGTAAGTAGGTAACAAACCCAGATATTTCCAACCACCTCTCCCCCACAATGCAGTCCCTCCAAGTTTTAAAATGAAATTATACTGTTTAGTCATGTGATTATAAGATACCAAAGCCACTCAGCTTTCTGTTCATGTGCAAATGAAGTGGCATACTAGGAGGTTCCTTACTGAAGTCACTTGGTCTCAGATCATTACATCTGCACACAAAGAGTCATAGGATCAAATCTCAGCATTGCTTAGCAGCTTGAAATGTTAAATGTATAGTAGTAAAGCAGAGGAGACACTTCCTTTAACCTTGGGAAATTTTAGTACGCACAACATACGAGATCAAGTTTTCAGGTCACCACTTACATAATTTTTATATGTATTTCTAATGTTTTAGTTGATAACAGAAGCTTGAGACTCAACTCTTCAGCATTAATGTTTATTTAATTTAAGTGATGTTGTTGAAATTGTGCCAGCCTTTATCTTGTGTATATTTGGCCTATTAAGTGAAAATGGTGGGACTGGAAATGTACCCACAGATTGCCATAGCTATATTTTGCGAGTGTATTACAGTGTTATTGTGGCTCTCTAATGTATCTTGTCTCACGTTCATCTGTGTTCTTTTGCCTTTCTTCTTACTGTGCCTGTGGCATTTTAGTCCTTTTTCATCTGCAAATGAGAAACATTTCTCAAGTGAGTGAAAAATTCAGGATTTGTGTTTCCGGTCATCCTATCAGAAACAGAAAAAATTTATATTGGAAGTTTGATACAAAAAAAAATTTCTCCAGGACATTTCATGGTAGTCTAATAAGTAATAGAAAAAATAATATTTGCTTTAACTATTGAGAAGTAAGAATTCAGTTGAATTATTTGTTGAATAAACTTTCAAATGATAAAGTTATTATTAAGTATAACTTTTATAATACTGTTTGCAAATTTTCTTTTTTAGGGTGCAGATTTATCCCATGTGTTTTGTACCAAAGATGCAGCAACAGTAATCAAATCATATAGTCCAGAGCTGATTGTTCATCCAGTTCTGTAAGTGACTTATGCTTTGTTTAAATGAGCTAATCAGGCTTACTAGTTTGAACATTTCAGTCTGGTAATTGATTAGTTTGTGTTATTTCTTTTTCTGAGTTACTGGATGGGTGAGCTATGGATCACAAAATCTCTGGGGTTTGTCCTTTCCTTACAGTTAGATATTTAATATAGAGCAATCAGTTGTGATTTTTTTTCAAGACCATCAAAGAACATTTTTTAAAAACGAAAGATGTTGCTTTCTGGTACTTGCTGACACGTGTTCTGTGATTGTAACGCATTTAACTGTGAACAGGAGCAAAATCCAGAATAAGAAACACTGCAATTCAGCCTTTTGAAATCTTCATTTGAAAGGCAAGTGGAGTGTGTTCTCTTGCCTCTTCAGTCCTAATAGTATTTAACAGTAGTGTGTCTTTTTTCCCCCCTCGCTACTGTGTTTGTAGGCACCTGTGCAACATGACTGGGTGAGAGAGACACTGATTCTTTTCTTCATGAGTATGTTGCTTTAGATACACACTTGTTCTTGGAAATAAGTGAATGTTCCAAAATGATATAAAATTCAGGGTTTATTAACAGGAAGATTAAAAGTTTAATAAGGAACTGTCCTCTTAATTAGGAAAATCAGTGTGTGCTTTTCCAAATTTTTGTTCTGAAATATGGTACTGACTGATGAACTTTCACTGACTAAATTTGTTGCAGTTAGGTGTTATGATGGTTTACAATGAGCATTGCAGATGAGAATTAAGATGGGTGCCCCGAGCTTAGCTTGCACCAGTGCATGTCAGAGTCTGTTGGTGTACATAGCAAAGCTGTAATTAAGGTAGAAAAAGCATACTTTAAGTCGTGTATGTCCGTGTTTGTCAGGAAGGATTTAGGGCAGTAGAAATATTTTGGTGTCTGAGAAGAAGAATATGAACTTCCTTATAGGGATGTCTGTGGTAGGAAGCTGTAAGTTTATCACATTTTAAAGGTGGGTTCCATTCCTGTCAATGTAGAGGGAAGTGCTTAGAAAGAGGACGGTTAAACAGGGTTGTGTTTTGTTGGTTACTTTTTCTCCACTCCCCCAAAGATAGAAGAAACCCATAACTTTATGGATTTTAGACAAGATAAAAATGGTATTTGAAAGCAAGGGAAAAATAAGTGGATAGGGTTTTTACCAGTACGACTGTGTTTGCCTTGAAAATCCTAAAGGCACATCTTCAGTTGATGTTCTGTCTGATATCAGATGATTACAAATGCAGTGGAGGATTCTAATGGCAATATTAGCTTTTAACTTGGGTTGTCTTGATGGATTAGACTCAGGATTCAGCATATGATTGTCTTATATGGTAATGAGTTGGCCTTGCCCTGGGAAGAGCATTTTTTGTGTACTCAGGAGTTCTTGATATCTGGTAATGGAAAAGCTTAATGGGAGAAATAGAATCAGCACAGAGAAATGTGCCAGTAGTGTAAACAGTAAACTTTCTGTTCATGGAGGACCAGATTGTGCCTGATAAGTAAGAGTGTTTTTATACATAGATTCTCAGTGTCTTCTGTCGAATTCCGATGTCAGTGAAAACCCTGATCTTTCTATTCACAGAGAGAACTTTTGATTTTAAACTTCAGCTGTGTCTATAAATTCCTGCAGATGTACCAAGAATCTTGAGGTTTTCATATGCATATGCATTTAAGTCTTCAACTCCATACTTTTATTAAAACTGATTAATTTCACCCAGACAGCTGGGCTAATTGCATGATGCAGTGGATCTGTAAATACTGTTTATGTGACATTCAAAATGAAATAGTGCAAATATCTGAGTGTTCAGATTTTATTTGTTATATTTTCTCATATTTTTATCTCTTCTGCTTAGTTTGAGGGAAAGAGAAAATGGTTAAAAAGGAAAAAATCTTGACTGACTCTATTGAGCCCAGATTTTGTTTAAATTTACACTAACAGCCTATTTTTTTGTAAGGTCCTTTGTGTTCAGTGTCACACTTTTCATATGATCCTTTCTGTGTTGTGGAGCCGTTCGAGTCCCGTAGGCACGGCCGGCTGCTCTTGATTCAGAGCCTGATCTCTTAAACAGTCTTTGTACTTTCTCCCGGGCTGCACTTCACGCATGGAAGAACCTCCGGGAAAAACCCACCGAGCAGCTATGTCATTGTTTCCTTTTGTGTCTCTCCTTAAAACTTTGCTTTGTTATGATTTCTCCATGACCCTTCAGAGTAACTAGGTAGCTGTTGTACCACTCTCTTATTATGCTAATCATAATCATGGCCCTGTGTACTCAACTCACTGTTTGAACAGCTTGGCATTTCGCCAGGGTTCAGCTGCCATTTTGTACTGCCAGGAGCCTGACATTTTATCATCTCTGCGACTCAGCTGCCACTACCTTTCTCTACTGCCTTCACCTCACAGGGGATCACCTCAAGGCAAGAACATGCTCTTTTTTCACCCCTCTAGAAATGCTAGGGCTTTTCTGGCTCGTTGGAGCTGCAGTTGCAGATCTTGGCCAGCCTGACTCGTGAAGATTGTGAGTGCTCGAAGCTGGACTAGAGTGTTTCAAGTCCTTGGCAAATGTGTGTCACTTCAAGGATGCAAGGAATGGTGTGTGAGCATGACTGAGTAGGACTGCAGAGGAAGGTTATGAAAATGAACATCTATCTTGCAGCACTGCCAGGGCAATTCCATGTGACCCCAGCTGTAGACCATCTTGAGATTCCTTTTGGTGTAACATCCCATGCTGGGGTCACCCGTAATGCAGCTTTCTCTGTGGTTTTTGTCTCTTGACTTCATTCCCTGTGAGTAAATGTGATAGAGCTGGGGCTACACGTGACAGCTTGGGATCTGGAAAGATGAGGTTTCAGCAGTTGGCTCTGTGTGTCCTCACCAGCATTGTGGGTGTCTAGGGGCCATGAATAGTCAATATTATCAGTAGTAACTTTTCCTTTTTATTCAGGGATTCTATCATATGTATTATGGCCCCTTTCACAGTCACCTGGTAGTATTCAAAAACTGACCCACTAACCAGTTTAATATTTTTGCCGTCTGACTTTTTGCTTTCATGGGGAGAAGTGTAAAGTGTATTGCAGGAGATGAGGCCTTTTGAATAGTGGAATACTTTGAGTCTTAGTGGAGTTGCCTTCCTTCGTCTTGTCACTGCTACTCCCAGTTTGTGCTACATTTTTCTGTTTTCTCTCCTAACATGCTCCTACTACAAATGCTACACAAATATGGACAAGATAAAACTTAATTTTTGCATTTTATTAAGTTTTATTGCTGTTGTTTTCTGTGTGGATTTTTGCTGTAGATGTGTGTATGCTTTCTTTGTGCATTAGTGTTGGGAACTTTGTAGAGAAGAGTTTACAGTGCCTTTTTTCTATTTCCCTATTTAATTACCTGGCTCAGGTCAGGTTGAATAGATTCTTGGATACTTGTGTTGGGATAGGCAAATGATCACAGAGCTAAATGAGTTATATGAACCCAGCTGGTTATATCTTAAAAGAAGATAGAATAAATCTGTTGTGCTAGATTCCCCTCTTGCAAGGACTTTTTCATAATTAATTATACAGAGATTTTCTTCTCTGTAGGCCAGGAGAGATCCAGATTCGACTGAGTAGCCCTTTTGTAACATGGTTATCAGGCAGATTACTGTAAAGTCAACAGTCAATATACTCCTTGATCTCCAGAGTTTTCTCAGAGAAGTAGAGTGAGATGTCAGGGCCTGAAGAACTCAGGTAATTTTCCCATTATCCACAAAAAAAGTCACCCTTGAACTGGGTATGGATTTAGAACTAATACCTTCCTCTCAGCTGATTGTATCTATGGGTCTGTGTGGATTAGAAAAGATTGCCAGAATTGCTGGAAGTCTTACAGTTAATTGCAGAGTTCGAGTTTTGGGTTGGATTTTGAAAAGTAGTTTCATTTTGAGTTTAAAATAAAAATAACTGGGGAGAAAATTCCCATGAAGCTGGACTATGTGTTGAGGCCAGTCACCATTAATGAAGAAGCTTAATGAAGTTGGGGTTTATGGAACATACTTTACCTAGTTTTAATGAATTTTGTCTATGTCTTGACGGTTTGAAAAAGTAATGAATAGTGAGCTGCTCATAAGTTGTTTGAGCACTTTTAACCAATGCCAAGTCTCTTGAAGAAAGCTCAGGGACAATTGTAAGTTTTTTGACCTCTTTATGATTCATTATGTGGAGAGGAGATTCAAAGACATTCCACTGTGGGAGGAAGCTCACACTTTCAGTCGTATTAGCTAAGGATAGCTATTAAACACTACTTCTGTGTAACAGTGGGACTAACCTCTCTTTTGGATCAGCTGCTGGAAGAAGTGTGGGAGTTCTTGTCACCAGGGAAAGTCAAGGAGAGCAGAGGTTGCTCCAATTATCAGAAAGATATCTCTCAAGTGACTTGGCTTCTGGATCCCTATTACACCTGCAGAGGAGATGAAGGAAGGCAGAAACTTTGTGATCTTTCTCCTGAGCCTCATTTAGACAGCAGCCTAGCTAGGAATCACATGAGAAAGTTTTTGTATTTTTTTCTTAAGCACTTAGGGAGAGATAAAGGTCAGTTTGTGTTTGCCAACTCAGAGAATTTATATGTTTAAACCCTTTCCAGTCCTGCTGTGCAATGCCATGTCCTAAACTTGGTTATGGACCTGTTTCCTGTGTGCAGCTTTCTTGGCAAAAAGCTGCTGCTTCTTTACGGTGTGTCACAGAGTGAATAAAAGCTGGGAGGTGTATTCACCCCATACTGTAGTCCCTTTCCTCTCTGTTGTTTCAGAGCTCCCAAGTCATACTGACAAGAGGTTTTGTCACCTCCTCAAAATGTGAGAAGTAGCCAAAGGTTTTTAGCATTGCAGCAGGGAATGCTGCTTTTCTTGCTGCTTTTTGGTATGTCAGAAAGAGATACTCTCTAGTTAGATCCTGGCCAAATTCATCCTTCTGAATGTTTGCCCATCCTGCTGTGATTTAAATTTCTTTGCTGTTCAAACTTTGAGTGTTCAATCTTTCTTGAGGTTGAGTGAAAGCAGGCGTGCCTGGGGTTTGATTTTTGCATGGGTTTTTTAATTGCTGTTTGAAGGTTTTAGTATCTCATTCTTTTTTTTTTTTTTCCCCCAGAAGGCAATAACCATTGCAGATATTTAGACTGAGACTTGTTCTGTCTTCTCATGTGTCCACAGCTAATTGGAAGTATTCTGGCCTCCTGAGTATTAATTCAACTATCATCTGTGCCTTAAGAGTTGAGTGAGAGAGCCACCAATGTGATAAAAGCTTGTCACTTTATTTGCTGGTTTTAACATTATAAAAATAGTGCATTACTTTTTCTAGGAACATTTTAAGTGTGATTTGTTCTGAGGGAAATTACAATGTCATCTTCATTCTGTCGCTTTTAAAGTCACAGGTTTGGTTGATTGCAGTCCATTAGAAGAACATTTGTCAGATTCTACTTACCAAGTCAGTTCACAGGAAGTATTAATGGGTCAAGACCACTTCCATGAACTCTGAAAATAGGAGGTCAAGACATTTGGTTATCGTTATGCTTCAGGGGAGGATTGTCAGGATACACATTGGTAATATCATTGAAATCAGAACAGACTACAACTGTTTTAAGTATTTGGATATATCTAAATGCAGGTCATAAAATGATTGTGTTATGTAGCTGTGGTATCTTTACAAGGCTAGGTAAGGTTGACCTTCAGTGCTGTTGTCATGTCTGTGTGAAAAATCTCAGAAAATAGTCTTACAGGATGCCCAAGTGATCCCATCTGTGTAATGCATTTGGGTTTGTTATTAAAGAGGCTGTTGTTAGCTCTGATGCCTGTAGTGTGTGACCACCCAATTCCTAATGAAACAGAACATCTGATACGTAAGTGAGAGTGTGGTGTCCAAAGAGGAGCTGCGGTTTTGTTGTTGTCATTATGAAAAAAAAGCCCAAAACAGCGATATGGCAAATATGGCATTTTTGCTAAATGTGTACCTCAGTAGTTCACTGAAGGTAGAATATGTAATGGTGTAAGTAAAGATTCTGGTATCTGCATATTAAGAGCAGTCTCTTCCTGTGACCTTCTGACACCCATGCTTCTGGATAATGGGCTGCTGTTCTGTCTCTCTGTTTTTAATATTCAGAAGACGCCTACCAGGTTCACTTCTGGTGTCTAAATTAAGTTACTCAGTGGCTGAAAAGGAAGACTTGATTTGAGTAGAATTCAGTCCCTCTTTCATTAAGGTCTTTATTTTTCTTCTGTTTTCTTCCCTGTAATTTAATCAAATTGTAGCTGGAAAATACATATTGTCTATCCAGTGTTTACAGATTGTACACCATTCAAAGATATTTAAGCAGCCTGATAGGTGAAAATAACCATTTTGTCTTCTAAACTTTTGTGGGCTGCATTTTAATGTGCTAATTTTAATTTAAGAAATATTTCTGGTTTTGGTCTTTAGTTGTATCCAGCCAACTTCATGCCACTGTATTGTCAACTGAGATTTGCTCTGCCTAATTGAGGTGCTTGGTGAAAGACACACGACTGGATAATGGGCTCAGTGATCTTCTCTGGAATAAGTTATTATCTCCAGTTCTGTTCATGGAACTGAAGGAGGCTTCCTGAAGCCCTGGGTCTTCTGGAAATTTGGTATTAATTTACAAGAACGATCTCTTAACCATTGACAAATAGAGCTAGTCTTAGAGTAGAGAATTAGTTTAATGTTATGCTCAACATTTTATTGCATTTTTTTCAGGTTTGAAATAATTCCTTTGACCTAACCTCTCCAGGATAATCTTGTTCCCTGTCTTATCTACCCAGTTTCCTATAAAGAGCTCACCCAAGGTTTACCACAGTAGTTAACAATTAGCTTTCTGAGATAACTACATGAATTCCAGAGCTACACATTATGTCCAGTCTTTTGCTCTTCTGATGTGTTGTATAACATGACAGGTTCCAAGTGTCAGCAAGTCTAACATTTGATTCTCGTTAATTATAATTACCTGCAGTGTTTAGACAAACAAAACTGAAACTCTTTCATCCTCAGATCAGAGACTTTTTCCTATCTTTCAAGATAAGTCTCTAGGTTGGCTTTTGAGACTGCCCACTTAAAGTGGCTTTGTCTGAGTTTGCGTAAATGGACTTCTGCAAAGGTACATTTTAATGCATTTGAAGTTGCCTCAGTCACACCAAGTGTGCACAGATGATGAGCAGAATTTGAATAATATACTCTCCAGTGAGGAGCCACATAGTTGATCAGGTGATGGCAGTCTTGCTTTTATCCCGTGTTCTTCTCTAGCAGGAGATCCCACTTGATTGGCATTTTGTGATGTCCAAACCACATCTCTGATTACTAAGGTGTTTCCAGCTCTGCCTAAAACACATGTAAAGAGCTGCAGTCCTGCTTCCTCCTGTTTGTGCTGTCATTCATGCTTATCTGCTCTTTCCGTAGCTCCTGGTTACACCCTTGCTGACTTGGCTTCACATTTTCTTGTTTCCATGTAAAATTTGACAAGGCTGCACCTTATCACTTGTTCCTTTCCCTCCGCTAGAAAGCAGTGACAGTAACTGTCATTCATCCTGAGTCAGGAAAGCTGCTGTGTTTAGAGTTTTCTGTAATAATGTAAAGCCGTTGCTTGGTGGCTTTTGATCATGTGGTGAAAGCCAACCTTTGAATAAAAAGCAATGTAGAACAAAAATTTTGGGTTTTTTGGAGGGGTGGGGATGGGAGTGGTGTTTCAGACCCTAGCTGTCAAGTGTCCTTCCACTCTGGGCAGTGGCCAGTGTAGAGCAGCAGGCTTTTAAGCAGGTGGCACCTGGTAGATAATCTATTACAAACTGCTCTAGAAGATGTTTAGAAACTGTGACTGATACTAGGGCAGTAGCCACCATCTTTTTTCAGGTGGGTTTTTTCTAATTATTATTATTTTTTGGTGGTAGTGGTTTTGGATAGGTTATTACATCAAGCTTTCCCTAAGATGAAGATCTACAAATGACAGTTTTTACTGTGTGATAGTGACATACAGAAGAGTCATGAAGAACATAAAGCTTAATCTGAAGTTTTCCTTTCTATATTAGCTCTTTACCTCAGGGCTGCTCTCAGTGACTTCTCTCAGTCTGTACTGATATCTAGGAACACCCTGACCTAAGTGCAGCACCTTGCAGTTATTGAACTTCATGAGGTTAATGTGGCAAAAGTAACCTAGTGCTACTAATAATTGTCAAAGAAAATTTGTCCTCACCATTTTAGAGACTCAGTGCTGTTTAATTTGAAGAATCTGTCTATTTTACCATGGAAAGTACTTTTCTCAATACATTCTGGAAGCAGAGAAAAGAGCAAAAAGATAAACATCTAAGACAAGAACACCTTGATCAAACCTGTCTGTGGGGTCCTTTTTTCCTCGTGTGCCACCCTGTGACACCCTCTGTGTGCTTGCTTGTTTGCTTAGGCCTGACTAATGGACAGTGCATACAGTTAATTCAGTGATTGTTCACATTAGCTTTAGACTCTTTCTTACTTAACTTCACAGATATGACACAAGTTCCAGAAGGTCCTTCAGTTTTCCGTATTCATTATTCTCTTGCAGTTGTTATTTTTGTGTTTATGCTGTGGTAGTTCTTTGCTGTATGAAGTCAGAGCTTTATTGGTTGCTTTGCAGACGAGCTAAGATTTTGAGGAAGCTTTTGGGGGCTGGAGGGGTGTTGGTTGTTTGCTTGATTTAACAACAGTGAGCTGTCATAATCTGGGTTTTCATCAGAATGGCATCTAATAACATGTCTCATAACACATAGGGATTAGCTGGAAGTTAAGTAGCTGTTTGAAGATCTGTTTGTTCCCTGCTGTGGATTGTCACTAGAATCTTTAATTGAACACATTTAATTGCAAAATGGTACTGTAGTTCAGTCTCCATGTTTACAGGTGTTATTGCTTGGATTCAGCTTCCCACATGTTTTCTGTTGTGTGTATCCATGGTGCAGAGTTTGCATTTTTGTATTATGGGAAAGCCAGACTATATCCCAATTTTTGCTTATCACCTTCCAAAAAGACTTGCTTCGTTTTGGAAAATTCCAGACTTTTAGTTAATCAAGGTCTCTCTCAGAGGCTATTATGTTCTTTTCAGAAACTCAAATGCTGTTTTTTCCTGGCTTGAAAAGAGATTTTCTGTCTCCTTTTTGTATTAATATTAGCTTTATGCTTTAGAGTGAGGGTATTGCATTTGTGACTTCTCTTTTGGACAAAAATCAAGTTGCATCTCATAAGGCTCTGCACCTCCAAAGGCAATACTGAGTCTTGCTTACTTGATCCGTTTCTGTCAAAGCCTTAAGATTGCACCTCTTCTGAACAAGGGGGTGTCTTCTTCATACCTCATACCTTTCTAGATAGGTGTTTTTTTTGAAAAACAGTGCTGATTTCAATTGTTGTTTCAAAGTCTTGGGCAGTTGAGGTGATAATTAAATGAAGAGGTTTGAGATCAGGTTGATAACCAGGCAGAGACATTGGTATGAAGTGACAAAGGACATTAACAATGTTCTTTGTGCGTGCGTAGCACACACTGAACAGCTGAGGACCTGATGATGTTCTGTGCTGATGCCTCCACAGTCTTTAGGGGTTTTTATCTGGTTTTGATACACAGGCAAACAAGAATAAGCAATGGCTTTTTCTGTAGTAATAAACTAAACACTACCAAGGAATATTTATTCCTCAGCACCTGAAAACATGATTTGTCTGTACAGGCAAATTATCCAAATGATCCTTAGCAAGAATTTTGGCTTATGCCATCTGTCCGTTCCAGACTGCTTTTTCCATTGGTGGGAATTACCGTGGTCCAGGAACTGTGCCTGACAGGTGAGTTGAGCTTTGCTTGCTCTGAAACCTGAGGGTGTAGAGGCCAGCTGACCCCAGTGTCAGCTCTTCTGGGCATGTTTCATCATTGTGTATAGACTGTAGCTGTTAAGAGCTGGAAGAGTTTCTGGTTTTATGCTAAGTCCTGTGGTCAGGTACATTCAAGGTGACCCACTTTCTGAAGAAAGTTACCTGTTGATCATTTGTACCCTATCAGCTTCAAAATGCTACTAGTTTGATGTGTGGGCATAAATTGTAAGATAACACAACCCTTCCACTTGCAGAGCAGCTGTAGACATGGGATATTTGTAAGGCATCCGTAGCTGCATAGCCACAGCTGTTGTGAACATCTGGAGTCTTGAAGTGGTCATGATGCTTCCATGAGGCAGTATTTGTTCTGTTTTCTTTATGAGGAATCAAAATCCATCAGTTACTCTACAGCATGTTTTTATAGCTGATTTTGCAATGTAGTAGTCATTATCACCATTTTTAATCTCTTGACCCTTCACGTCTTGGGTTGCTTCTTGATGTGAAGTTGCAAAGGAGTTGAATGTAATGTTTGTAAAATGCTTTGAAGATGAAAAGCTCCACAGTAGGTTTTTATTATTACCAGAGGCAAAGTGAGCGGGAGTGGCTTAATGCTGGACTGTTCATTTCCCAAGAGATGGCTTTGTTTTGGAAAGTGCACATTATCAGTTGGGGTGTAGACAAAATTATCTTATTTCAATCCTGAATACAAACTGGCAAACTTTCTTTCTACCTTTAGATTATTTGTTTAATATATTTGTAGAAGAACAGAACACTTATGGTACTACCTATGGCCCTGTTCTTAGCTTATGTTTACTGAAGCATTTTTTAAAATGTATTTGGCTTCTACTATCCAAAGGTATTTTGAATCCAATTCATTCAAACATCCTTATATGTGTATATATATATATCTCAGTATATCTATATATATATATCTCTATCTCAGTATTTTTTTTAACTGTAAGATCTATAGATATATTTATTTGAGAAATACATATATTTGAGATAGATATTGCTCTTCAAAGATAAAATAAATTCAGCATGTGAATAAAAAAAAGTCTGCATTCAGAAATGGTGATGCTTTATTAGAGTTTGGGCTACAGGCAGTTTTTCACATGTTCGACCTACCACATATTAAAGAGCTGTCTTTTTTTTTTGTTTGTTTTTCAATAGTGCTTTAAATATTTCTTGAAGCATTTTTATTTCCAGCCTGTATCTACATCATAAACTTACAGGTGACTGTACAAAGACAAATAAAAACTAAAAAGTGAGCTGTTTGACAATTCTCAAGCTACTGCTGTTTCCTTGCATCGTTCAGATGGAAATGCAGCTTGCTAAGCCATGGGACTGCTTCAGGGCCCCCGGTGTCCTCACGTGGTTCGTTGTCTCCTTGACCTTGCAGCGGGTCATCGGTTCCACGCAGCACAGCCTTGTTTTGACAGAGCTGTTGTGTGGTGTCAGCACAGGGTGCCTTTGGGGAGCCGGCGCTGCCGCAGCCGTGGTTTCTGGAGCGGCTTTGTCAGTGAGGGGGTGCTGGGCTGCGGCCAGGCGGGGGGCACGGCGTCCCTGCGGCCTCGAGTGGGCTGCCTCGCTCCCTGCAGCTGCAGGGGCTTTGCGCTCCTGCCTGGCACTTGCAGAAATCACTGCGGAATTTGCTGATTCTGCCAGATGCAAGCTAAACACTCGTTCCCAAGTGGTGTGTCCCATCAGTACAGCTGTTGGTTATGAAAGACATGCAGTGGCTTTCATCCGTAATAATACAGCTTTGTTGAGGTATTGCAAGCTTAAAATACTCTAAGCAGTACTGTGGAGCTTTATTGCCCATGTTTCAGTTAAAATGCTCATGTATTGTTGTCACCAATGTCAGAGGTGGGGAGGGAGGGAGGCGAAATTTTCTCCCCATACTGTCAGTAAGGATTAACTACAACTGTTGGGCAGCGCTTTCAAAATATTCTGGCCTATTTACACAACAAAACTGATCAGAACAAAATAAACAGTTCTGGTCAGTGGCTGAATGCTGTATTGTGGTAGCTATATTTGGCAGCGGATTTTCTCATCATTTTTCCAATGTAGACAAAAACCTGAATGCTGCAGAAATCTTAAGCAGTACAAGCACATAATACCCCTGCTGAATAGCTTGTTTCTGCTGTTGGCTTTTGGGGAAACGGGACAATTTGGCTGTAATTCAGTCAGAACAAATGCTAATGAAGCAACTGACAAAAAAGCATATGAGTAGATTTATCATTTTGCCATGTAGGGTAATAAATAATTGCATCATTTCCAGCAAGCCACGGAATATACCTGTGAGATGGTGTCTCGCTCTCCAAGGTATAATCTCTGCAAAGAAGCATTAAATAGGAATTGTGACAGACTGAAAATCATTTGTTTCCTGGTTGGGTTTTATTTTTTTGTTTTATAACAACTGTAGTGGATACCTGCAATTACCTACTCATTCCCCTAAGGAATGAATTGAGAGAAATGTTTCATTTTAGCTATTTGGGCAACCATTCTGTATTTCTTAGATTCTTATGTTTCGTAGATTTTTGGTAGTTTGGAGGATACAGTTGCCTGACACTCAAGATACAAATATCTTTTTCTGTCTTGCATCTTGATCTCAGTTTATGAGAATACTAAAATGAAGCCTTTTTAAACTTGTCTTTTTTTTTCACCCTTCCATTTTAGCGATAGTCCCAATGCTGTCCATGAGGTGGAAAAGTGGTTACCACGACTGCACTCAGTTGTCATAGGACCTGGCTTAGGTAGAGATGAAGTTCTACTTGAGAATGCTAAGGTATGTGCATACTGATATGGTATCCTGTGTCCATTTGTTGAATCTTATTACCTAGTTGCCTGTATTTTACATCATTACACAAATTTTCTTGATAGGGTTACTAAGTGACAAATTCGGTAGAATATTTTTGACTGAAAATTGCACTTACTGTTCATGGTCTTCATTACTGTACTTAATCTTCACTCAGAATTTTAAGCACCTGTATGTTGTTTTGATTTGCTTTTGTTTTGCTTGTGAAAGTCACTAATAAAGAAATAGATGTTGGCATATCTAGATAAAGGGATCTGTGTTTTCTTAGATGGAAAGCACCTGTACTGTAAGTGCATAAATACGGATTTGAGTTCCTAATTTTTGGAACAATATTTGACAGCTTTTATGAAATGTACCAAAGAACAGGGATTGTGTCCCTTTGCAATAAGAAATAATACTCTTAATTATAAAATGTTGCAGATTTCTACTCTGGATAAAGAGTTTTCTGTCAAGTCTTAGTGGAGGGCTGAAAACAGGAGCTTAGGTAGTATTGTATTTTAAATAATACACAGTTAGACAGTCTTCCAGATGATGTTTTGTATTACTGTCAACACCTCTTTGTATGTCTGAAGTGTATCTTTCAGTCTACTGTCAGCCTAATTTTGTACAATTTAATTTTTTTCCCTGAGCAGTATTACTGAATTAATCAGTGGTACTAACAAGTGGAATTAATATAATTTACAGAAATGTTGACAGTTACACAGTGAAATTGCTAAACAGGGGAGGCAAGAAACTGGAGACCATACTATCCAAGTGGTTTAGAATACCTTGAGAACTAGGGAGGCTGATTTTGCTAGGATTTTGTTAGAGAAAGTTGCTATTGGATTCTTTCACTTCTTTAATTCTCCTGCTTCCTTTTTGGAAGGAAAAGATGCAAAGGTGCAAAACTAATAAAGATTAGAAAATAAAGAAAAAATAAATTTATTACACCTGGTGAAGGAATCAAATTCTATTCTAAATGAACTATTTAAACAGATTTTATTATTTTTTAAAATAATTTTTCAGAATTCCTTCTACAGAAAAAAATTTGGTCAATGATTTTCCTGTTTCCTTGGTTTAAAAAAATTATTGTCTTCTGTTTGTAAAAGAAGAAAACTTTAAAGAAAAGAAAATAATACTAATTTATAATATTTAAGATATCTAAGATAAGCTTCTTTTATATCAGAATTCCATCTGGGTTTTATGTGCTTACCTGTACTGCAGAAGTATCTGGAAGATTTCTTGATTGTGTGTTTTTCATCATTGCTAAAAATAATCTTGCTTTCTTAGTGAATTACAAGCATATTTTTACTTCAGCCTGGCTTTCCCATGTAAGCTAGCTTAAAGAAACAAACCCAGCCAATAAAGACAAGGCATTTGGAAGTTACTTCGTGCTAAGATCTCAAGCTACATTCATATGAGCCAAGGATCTGCCCTTATTAATTTCAATTCACATTAAAAGCTCAAGTTCTTTGTCTTCACTGCAGTTATGTAAGTGTTCATTAGTTACCCAGTGTTGTGAGTATTAACATGGCACTGGGGACAAGTGAACCTGCTTGCTTGCTTGAGGAAGACTGGTGCTTCTCTGTGCTGAGGGAAGGCTGAGTCTCCCTCTTGCTTCAACAACGAATTCTAAGCTTCAATAAAAGAAGCAAGAGATGATACCATTGCTATTTTAAGTTTTTATAGGAGTTTGGGTTGGTGTGTAATTTTCTGGTTTCCCTTTAAGCTAACCATGACACGTGTCATGTGAAACAGGGCTGGGAAGTAGGTGAGTGTCTGCTTTTGGATCAGGGGTTTGTATCAGAGTGGTAGTGACTGTGGGAGAGAGCTCCCCCTCTTCCTCCTTGTGCCCCATCAAAGTGCTGAGGCATAGTGGTCTGTCACCCCTCTGATGCTGTTTTTATGTCAGTTCTTGTCAGTGTTGTGCCAGCACGTTGTCAATGAATGTGCTTCTCCAAACAGTCATGTGTTTAAGCTGCTTCTCTCTTCTGAGCATTGAGATATTAAGAACTTAACTAGTGCACTAACCTGCAGTTTCTGGTATGTGGTCCAGGGACAGTGTTTTATTGTGGAGCAGCTTTAGTACTTACTGACCAGATGGTTTATCATTTCTGGATCAAAGAATGCTTTGCTTCCTCAGCATCTTTAGTCTGTCACCTGCCTCTTCCATTCTTAATTCCTGCAGCAGTGTGTGCGCTGTGGCATTTGAGCTCCTTTCAACAGTCTGATTAAAAAAACCCCACCTTGTGATCAGTTTCCTTTGATTTTTTTTTCCTTTAGCACATAGTGATAATCTTTGAATACATACTTCCTGGCTTCCTGTGATTTTCTGGTTTTGGCTGTTAATTCCATTTACAAGAAGCCACTCTGCAAGTTATATCCCTCTCTCATATGCCACTTGTGTGGATCTGTGCCAGAACCCTCACATACTGTGGGAGGACTGATGCTCCATTGGAGCTCTCTAGCCATGGTTTTGAAGGACCAGGAACTGCAGCTTCAGAAAACTCTCCTAAAGAAAGCATTTATTGTGTCTTAATATCTGTGCAACTGGATTCCTTGTGGGTGTGGCAACTGTAGTCTTGGCCTGATTCGACCTTCCAACTCTGGAGCAAATAAGCAGTCCAAGCTATTTCTCTTCAAGAGGAAGGACCAAAAACACATTCCTGCTCTGTTTCTCAGCTTGGGAGTGTGCGGGTTGAGGCATCCCTGTGCTGCTGCGTACTTTGGAAATGCTGTTACCACATCTGGTGTGGAACCTGGCCACCAGGTCAGCATCCGTGTAGGAAACATCAGGCCATCTGTTTTTCCCTTTCAGTGTCTGTGACTGATTCTGGCCAGAGATGGCAGTACATTACCTCCCCCCATTCACCTTGGAGTGCTGCTGCAGGTGGCTTAGACTGCTGAGAGTTTAGCTGCCACCTGGAAGCAAGGCCAAGGTCCCCGTGACTATCCTCTGTTTAGAAACAGCGTGTTTCCAGAGCTATTGGATAGTCTCCTTCTTTCACACAGCAGCAATATTATATCCCTGTCATATCTGCTTATCATAGTTTTCTTCATTCAGCTGTTTCAGGGATGTTTCAATTTCTGATCTGATTTTCAATCTGATTTTCCTTGTAACTGAGGTTTAGAAGTAGGGAAATATCCTGTACCATCTACAGCGTTCCCCAGGTGTTTGGGAGAACAAGATTCCTCTCCTGCAGGGTGATGGATGCATATTCCAAGAGCACTTTGGAAAAATATGATATTCCTCGTATAGCCTGCTGGGAGAGATGTTGTCTAATGCTCAAGGGATGTTCTGCATTCTGCTGCCACCTAGCAGTTAGGCAGTTACAGGCTGAGCTGTGTTCTTTATCAGTTTCTATCCTTTTGTCATCTCCTTTCCCTATTCCTTGTGGCTTTGTTGTCACATGGACTGATGCAGGATTGTTGGTGGAATAGCAGTTATTGTCAGGATCAGATAGAGAGAAGCTTATGAAGAACTCAGTTTCTTAACAGAAGTCTTTGACATATGAATCCTCTTTGCCTGTCACTGGGTTCCTTCCCTCTCTCCCTGAAATGATAGCACTGAATCCTGGACTCTGGCAATCCAGACTTGCTGTGTTTTGCTTTGCACCAGTGAAATTAGATTGCTGTTTTCAACAGTTTATGCTTCTCCCTTCTGTAAGCGATAATAATAGCAAGAATGGCTCTGTGTAATTCAGATTACACGATAAAATCGACTGGTTTCTCAAACCACATGCCTGTTCCTCTTGCTCAATTCTCAGTCTTTGCTTTAGCTTCAAGAACATCAGGAGTACCAGCCCAGGTTTTCCTTCTGGCTGAGGCCCTGCACAGCTGCTGTTTGAGCCTATTGTTGCTGCTGTTTCTCTTATCTCACCCCCCTCTCCCTGCAGTGCTACCCTCAGCCATTTGTTTTCCAACCCTAGTGACATCATCATAAGGTTCTGTTGACAGGTTGTCTTGGCTGTAGCTAATATCTGCATGGTGAGAGAGCTCTGGCCCATTGTCATGGGATCACCTCCATCGAGTGCGCCAAGAGAACCCATTTGAAATTTTAAGATACTCTCAGTTCCACCTCGACTGAGGCATCAGCCTTTCTGAGTTTGATTAGTTGGATTAATTTCCCCCTTTCAACCCTCATTTTCAGAATTTAGGCAACACTTCATAGCTTTAAACTGTGAGAATGGGACCAAGTGCTTCACTACCCTGTCTGCGCTAGTTTTTTGCAGGACCAAGAGGACTACAGAATACAGGACCACCTGTTGTCATAGCAGTCTATTAAAGCGCAATCTGCCACTGTGGACCTTGAGAAGCATTGTCCTCTTGATATCTGAGCAGCCTCCTCCTGTTCTGTGTGTACTAAGTATGAGACACCTGAGGAGCATCCCAGGCTAATGCTGCAGGTGACAGATTAGTAGTACTGTCTGTGGAACCCACCACCATGCACAAATGTGAACAGGATTTGTTACTCTTTGGAATCACTGCTTGTGGCAACTCAAATTAGCAGAACTATTATTTTCCAGAAACTTCATTCTTCAGTATGTGTTACGTGCATTTGCTTTCTGCCCTCTTTGTACCCTCTGGAGGTTCTTGCTGTGGGGTTTTAGCGGTTCCTAAAGAAGTGAAGTAGCAGTGAGGACTTGCCACTTTATGTTCTCAGCACTGAGCTAGGAGGGGGTGAGGTAGATGGGATCTTAGACCTGTGGTACTGCAGAGGCAAAACCCAGAAGGCATGTGTGTGCATTTGCTGTGAGAATGTGTGTGCAAACTGTGGTACTCTGAGCCTTCACCCAGCCTGCAATATTGATTCATGTACCACAAGTAGTATCCAGTGAAAAACTAACCACTTACTAGCCAAGTTTCATTGCTCTCAAAAGACCTGATGAGAGTCAGAATTGGTGGATGTCTTCACCTAAGATGAGGCACTTGCTGGGATGGGATGCCCTTCTTTCTCTGTGGTGGTGTTACTGGTGCAGGTAAAGCTTGGAAACACCAGCTCAAAGCAGAGAGATCCTCTTGGTTATGCCAAGAACTATTGCTGCTTGTGCTAAGAACTGTTAATATTCTTTGGCTTCCTCACAAATGTCTTGATTAGTAAAACAGTGTTTGAATATATGCTAACAAGGGCCTTAAATACAGGTTTATGCAGCTTGCAAACAGAATTTGTTTTCTAATATATGTAATGGATCTTGATGAAAGTCATTCACAGTGAAGTGGGATGTTTATTTCCTTTGTATGTGGAGGCTTATATTGTTTTTTAACTTGATTTGGTTACTTAGAAGTATTTGTAAACAAAATGGTGGAATTTTTGGATACCTCTGCAGTGCTTTTGGACCATCATTTAGCTAGAAACTACAAAGAAATCAGCAGTGATAAGTTACAGAGTTCATTTTACGTTCATGTTTATTTGTTTGAAGACAAAATGCCAACAGCTGACCATGAATATCTTAAGCCAAATCTAATGTTAGCATAATCAACTATAAATTGGAAACCTTGTAGAGCTGGAATTGTGAGTGCAAATATTCAGTGGATCAAAGCATGAGAAAAATGAGTGCTTTTATTTATTCTGATTTAGACTTTTATTCTTTGGATTGCAATAAACAGGATTAATGCATAAAGTGGATTTGGATGTGTTTAGGGCTGAAAGTGTACAAATGAAGCTTCTCAAGTGGTGTCTGGTTGACCATAATTTTACGGAGCATAGCCAAAAAGGAGTGTGCTGGGGTTTTGCTTAACCAGGACGGTATTTCAGAGGAGTCTGCTTTGTTTTCTTGTGTTCCTTGTGTTCAGGCATTACTTGGGATTAAGTCACTTCTTTAAGAATTTAGCATGTGATTGAATCTGAAACTGTTAGGTACAGTTTTCCTCCATATTTGAAAGCAAGTGATCTAATTTGAATTCAAAGAGGGAATCTACAAGTGAATAATTTTTTTTTTTTTTTTTTTTTCAATGTAGAATGGAACAGTTTTGATTAGCTGCCATCTACAGTGTCTTCTTTGTTAGCTGTCTCAACAGTTTTCAGCATTTCCCAAAGCACTTCATGAGCCTGGTCATGTAGCAGGGTACTCTTTAGAGTCCTTATCACCCTCTGCCTGGCTTTTGCTGTGCACCTGAAAATCTGCTTTGGAAAACAGACTAGCACGAGGTGCTTAGTAGAGTGATTAGTGAACTAGTGATAGTTATGCCTAAGAAATATATAAAGTAAAACTCAGGCAATTAGGCTAGTTAAGGGTGATTTATATATGTCTTGTCCACAGAGAGAGCTTTTGTTTGTCTTCGCTGAATTTTGGAAGGAGGATGAGTTCTTGGATCAGCTTATAGGACATAATGAAAGCAAGTTTAAGAGTTAACGTCATGTTTTCACCAGTGAGCAAACAAAAAACCCCAAACCAGTTACTGAAAATACATCTCTAATGTGAAGAATCTCAAAGAGTAGAACTCCATTCTTAATGTTTTTAAACTTCTTGCACCAAATGAAATATATATGGAGAAGCTTCTCCCCGCTGCCAACCCTGACTTGTAGCCTCGAGCACAGCCTGTGCTTGGGATATTTGCCTACCTCTAGCTGTGCAAGATTACAAACTTCTGCTTGCCAAGCCCATTTTCCAGGCATCTCTGCCACAGAGCTGCATCCTGACCTCTATTGCAGCTGAGTCCCTGCTAACTCTGCTTTTATCCAGACTTGAAGCAAGCAAGGCAGAAATGCTTCCTAGGGCTTTCAGTGCCTTAGGAATTTTGTAGGAATTGATTTGTGGTGTGTTGGGATGGAATTTATTTGTTCCTCCGGGTCACCTTGGGAAGGAGGGTGTGCAGAAATGCTTCCAGCTGCATCATTTACAGGGAAATTTTGGCTATTTCTTTCCTTTTATCTCTCTGTTCCAGACAAAACCATGGATTCAGGATTGATGGGTGAGAGCAGCACCTGTGTGGAAAATACAAGCAATTATAGGTGGCATTTCAACAGCAGTTTCTGATCCCAGCTTTCAGTAGAGGGTTTTTTGTAAAAGGAGCTACCACTTCTTTTTGATTATTTAAGGTTGTATGAGACAGCCGGTGCCAGGTTATTCACATTTGCATGTCTCTACCAAACTGGAGTGTGTAATTACATACTTGGCATATGCAGGTTGCAGTGGAGTGTGCTTTCAGTGGGACTGATGGCAAGGTTATACTGCTTCCTAAAGTGTTTGGATGTCATCGTGCCTAATGCTCCCCATTATTATGGCATATAATTATAATAAGTTTGAACTTCTCTTTGAGAACATGAGTAAGAGTTTTGGCAAGAGTAGGCTAAGACATGACTCTTGAAGGGACTGAGGAAACACTGTTCATTGCTGACATCAGTAAAGCATCTTTCCTTTGCAAGGTAGAAAGATGACAATGTGAAAATTAATTACTGGTGTGGTATAGGTGTTGCTTTATATATGCTGCTGTTGTGGTTTTCTGTTAATTTCATTAAAATTCAACCTTTTATTAAAATGACTGGCTCAAATTTTCTGATTCTTCCCTTTTCAAACACCAAATGCCAAACTTTTGTGTAGCTGAATCAGTTCATAAAAAATGCAAGTAGTGATAAAACTACTAATATATTCAAAGTCACTGCAGGCATTCTGCTGCTAATCCACATCTAATTAAAAAGGCTGAAAAGTATATAGGTGTGGGCAAAATTACATAATTCTCTTTTCTGTGGAGCTGTGAAGAATCAGATTGTTTGCTGTTACATGTGGGCAGAGTAAATAGGATGTGTGTTATTGCTGGCTCATGGACTTGGGTGGAGAAATCCAGACTGACTGCAGATTTTCATTTCAAGAGACTGTGGGTACTCGTTGTGAGTGTATCACCTGCTCTCTGGTCTTGAGGAAAGCTGCTCTAAGAGTACTTCCATGACTGATAAGATATCCCTTGATTGTACTTAGGAGCTCCATAGAAATTTATTCCTCCCTCACATGTCCCCCTCCATTCCCCCTCTAGCTGTTTTTTGCAACCAGTGTCTCAGCCCCGTTCCCTTTTTCCATAGTAATTGGAAGTGTGCAGGAGTCCCGGATGTCCGTGTTAGCACAGTGCAGGTGAATCTTGTGTTTCATGGCACAGCTGCAGGTTATCAAGTGCTGAAATCATAGCATGCTTTTCTGCACTGCTGTGCCCTCTTTCAGCAGTAGCCTCTCTATTTGTTCCTTCCAGCTTCCTCCTGCAGTCCTTTCCAGCCTGAATAATTTTGCCTTTGCCTGTGTATGTTGTTCAGGTGTCAGTGTTTTGGGGGTTTTGTGTTTCATTTTCTGGGGGGAGAGGGTGGTGGTTGATGTGTTCTGGTTTTGTTTCGGGGCTTTTATTTTTCTGTGTCTGGGGTTTTGGGGTCTTTTTGTTTTGAAAGATTAGAATGTGGTTTTGGGAATCTGTTTTAAAATTCCCGTGTGAAAATTGGGATTGCATTTCAGGGAATAGTTTCTGTGATAATAAAAGAATTAACTAAAACAGATAAATTCTTCATCCTTACTTTGTAATTTTTTGTAATTACAGTACCTTTACCCAGACAAGCCAGTGGTTTCTACTGTGACACAACTTCTTTTTCAATTCTTACTGAGCAGGTTGCTTGCATACAAGTCCTGGATAGTGAGTCAAAGAACAAAAATGTTTCAGGAAATTGTGCATTTCAAGAGTAGGAGTAGACTCAGGTTAATTTTAACCTGTCTGATTTTCCTCCCCTCGACTGCCTCCACCAAAAACTGCAATCAGTGAAATATCATTTTGGGCGTTCCTAAATGTCAAGTGGTGGTAACAAATGATCACTGTGTCAGAGGTTGTCCCATACAGCATCTTCATGAGATGTGTGAATCCCAGCTGATTTCCTCTTCAGCTTAGTGAGCATAGGAGCTTCAAATTTGGTCTTCACTTATTAGGGAGTGGAAGTTCCTGTTATGGATTTGTTCATCATTGCTGATTTTAGTAAGAGTGGGGTGACACCTCTTTCCCTTTTCTCATGCTAATGTAGAATCACTGTTTCAGAGGGCTACCAAGTATTTAGCCAACTCATACAAAGCAGAGTCTCTGTAAAGGTTGCCCAAACCCCCATTATTAGGACTCTACATTAAAGGTAGGAGACTGAATTTTGGACCTGGCTGTGGATTGCAGTGAAAGGATGCAAACTTCAGTAGTTTATATTGTAGCTAACAGGTGTGGCTGTGGGTCATAAAGTTGGATGACAACAGTGTATCATCCTCTCCTCCTCATCATTTTGACTAGTGCCAAGGTTGCTCTGTGAGTCCAGTCCTTTTTTGGATGTCATTGAGTGTTTAGGAATCAACTGAAGGAAGTGCTCCTGCTTTGGTCCACACCAAGCTGAACTGCCACTGTTGTAGTATAATACATTCTGTGCACAGGAAGATTGTCCACTGGGATGTCTTGGAGCTAGAAACTTCAAAATCTTAATATTCAAAATGCCATTTGAAGAGTTTATCATTGGTATCTGTATGTGTTTCAGTTCACTTCCCATTGGTGTTTGGATTTCAGCTTTTGTCTTAGTAACATTTGTTAGTAGTTTTAATCAGCAATGCTCTCTTTTAAATAATTTCCTATATAAATAATTGTTACATTGGATAAAACTGAATAGATGGTTTCTGCTCATACGTAGAATTTTATCAGAAACAGTTAAATAAATTTTGGTGTGAAAGCAGAGTTAGTCTGACCTATATTAATTGTGCAATTAACAGTGAAGGTTCTTCTGTATCTACCAGTGTTAACCAGAAAAGTCCATGCCAAATATCAGGGTACAAATGCAGCTCAAAATTGATTTTTGCTTCAAAGAACAAAAGTATTCTGCATAGATGCTGTTGTCATTATTGCTGAAAACTCCTCTTAATGCGAATATTTTTTTTTTAAATACAGTATCTGCAGTAATAGTGTTTAAAAGTAGGCCTCATCTCACCTAATTCTTGGTGTCTAAAAATAAAAAAGTGTCTCTGTACCCTCTGTGATGGCTGAGGAGAGACAGGTACGTGTTTTGGCCATTCATCCCATCCTAAATGTGATGTCTAAGCTGCATGGGATAAACTGCTCTTCAGTGGTGAGCCATTTGACATTTTTAAATGGCAGCAGGTGAGATGGGTCCTGTCCACAATCAATAGGAGACAGACATTCTCCCATGAATGTTGTGTCCTTCAGAAGTGTAGCTGTCTTATGGGGGTTCCCTTTTCTTTATTACTGTTCTATTACAGTTTCCAAATTGTTCCTTCCCACCCTAGAACTTCCTCTTGAAGGTTCCTTGTCTGCCTCCAAGCAGTTTCTGTCTGGGAAGAGGAAAGGAAAATGACTGGTGTAGGGTTTTGGTTTTGGAGTTTTTTGTCTTGTTTGGAGATTTTTTTAATGAAAAATTAGTTTTCTAAATAAGACAAAGTACATTGTACCCCTGATTGTTGGTTTCACAAGGAGAGAAAGAAAAAGCAAAGATCATTCAATGTATGTTGGATTAGAAACTGATAACCTCATAGACTTGGTACAAAGTAAAAGTTGCTTGGCCAGTAGATTTTTACTTAGCAAGGTGAAATTTCTCTTCAGAGTAGAGGTCAGATGTTTCAGGGTTGTGGAGAATGTGCTAGAGAGGTAGGAATTCAAAGCATTATTAAGAAACAACGCCTCATTTCTTTGGAGTGTACCAGTGGTCTGCCTTCCAGATGCTGTTTACCTGTACATACACTGTCATGCTTTGCAACTTCCACTTTTGGAATGGATCTTCAGGATTCTTTATTTTACCTGAGAGAGTGAGAGAAAGAGAGAGAGAGAGANTATTTTACCTGAGAGAGTGAGAGAGAGAGAGAGAGAGAGAGAAATTCTAAGCAGTAGTCAAGATGACATTTATGAGGAAACATGAAAAGGGGCCAAAAAATAACAGCAATTCCCAAACTTTAACTTCTTTGGGAAAAGAACTTTGGCAAAATTTGTTCCCTAGATTGCTCATAATGCTTTTAAGAGAATAGTTTGGAAGGATAAGGACTCCTGAGATCTGGTGTCTTCCTTCATACTTCCTTATGGAATCTGTTGAGGAAATCTTTTTTAGTTTTATAAAATGAAGTGTCATGAAAGACTGCCTTGCTAAGGTTGACATACTGGAATAAATTAGTGATTCATATTAGTGGGAAGTGGAGCACTAATAATTTTAAGTGTGCTGAAGGAGTTAAGTAAAGTTGCTAATGTTCAAAAATTTTCTAATTATAACGAGTTGGAAAACAAGGGTGCAGTAAATGGTATTTGTATCTTCAAAAATCGTGGGAGGACGGTCTTGCTGAGCTCTGGGTCTCAGTGCCATGCTGGGTCTCAGAAGTATGGTTCAAAAATAATTGTGTTGTTGAATGCATAACATTCATTTATACAAGGACAATACAAACAGCAAAACATAAACCTGGTTGCAAGATCCACAGTGAGTTGAGTTAAGCATAACTGTTAATGAACTTAACACAGCAGGGGTAAAGCAGTGCAGCTTCTGTGAAGGAAAACTGAGCTGGGCACGTCTGTACAGATTAATGTTAATGAATTAAGAAACTACTCTCTCATACATTTCTTAAAAGCTTTGAAAGTAAGGTGCTCTGGTTTTTCAGTATGCCACAGCTAATGCTAGGTTTGTTTTAAGATTCCATCCTCACACAGCTGTTAAATATACTTATTCATAAATTTGAATAATGTAGTAGTAGCTGAACAGTATGAGTTGTGTAAAACTTGCCGTTGGTTCAGAATTCTTTAAGTGGTGTTCCCTAGGGATTTCAAAGAAGGTGGGCACCTGATAGGCTGACACACAGCCCAAGCCCAGAGCTGTGCCAAGTGTATGTATGAAAGGTTTTTCCTTCCGTAGTAATTTCTAGTGCAGCTGCAGATGTGTGTCAAGACAAGTTCTCAGGCTTGGAGCAGAGGGTAGCATTTCAATCTCATGCTTCCAAACTGGAAACAAGGCACAAACAAAGAAACTAGAAGGGAAATACATCAACTGGTATTGGAAAAATCAGAATCAACTTTGTGAGAATATGTATATGTCATATTTAATAATTTATGGAAAGCAAGATGGGCAGTGTTTATTTTGATGACAATACAACAACAGAGAGACATTCAATACCCTGAACATAATTAAAAACTGCTTCCCTATTCCTTACATCATGTCTTGCTAACCTGTGAAGCTCAGTGCCATATGATACCTTATCTGAAGTTTTTAATAACATTCAAAAATAATTAGACTTTTGGATGGATATCATCCTGTTATCTTACACAGGATAAAGATAAACTCTCCAGCTTCAAAGACAAGTTGGTAATGACCAACACTAAAAAAATCTTGACTGTCAGCCATTGCTCATTAAAAAGCTTGAAGATAGTTATTGCTGCTGGGTTAGGAGAGAGAACAGAAGGGCAGAGTTTGCTAGGAGATACTGCTTGCTGAAAAAAACACTTTTACGGATGGTTTGTTGTCTGGGCCACCTTGGTTTTGCTTTCAAAGCATAAAACCTCCAGGACCAAGGGTGAAATGACATCATCCCTACTGCTTGTCTTGGATGTTGTTTGTACATAAACTCAAATGCTGCAATGGAGCTGTCCTCAGAAAGCAACTAAAATTAGTGTTGCAGTTACTGGTAGATTTCTATCATGGCAGTACTCAATGGGATTTTTCTGGAGTTTTTTAATTGGAGGTGCATGTTTACTGTGTGTGACTTAAGTTGACATTACATGCCTCCTACAGCAGGGAGAGCAGTGAGATTACTTGCTCGTTTGCATATTGTGGTGGGTTGACCATGGCTGGATGCTTTTTATCACTCCCCTCCTCAGCTGGACAGGTGGGAGAAAATACAACAAAAGGCTGGTGAGTTGAGATAAGGGCAGGAGAGATCAGTCACCAATTACCATCATGGACAAACCAGACTCAACTTGGGGAAGTTAATTTTATTACAAATCAAATCTCAGAGTAGAATAATGAGAAATAAAGCCAAATGGTAAAAACACCTTCCCTCCACCCCTCCCTGTCTCCCAAGCTTAGCTTAACTCCGAAATCTCTATTCCTCTCAGTGGTGCAGGGGAATGGGGAATGATGCCTGGGGTCAGTTCATCACACATTATCTCTGCTGCTCCTTCCTCCTCAGGGGGAGGACTCCACACTCTCTGCCTGCTCCAGCATGCACTCTTTCCCATGGGTGACAGTCCTGCATGAACTCCAGCGGACTTCCCATGCACTGCAGTTCTTCAAAAACCACTCCAGCACAGGTCCCTCCCATGGAGCGCAGTCGTTCAGGAACAGACTGCTCCAGCGTGGGCCTCTCTCTCCATGGGGCCACAGGTTCTGCCAGGAGCCTGCTCCACTGTGGCCTTCCCATAGGTCACAGCCTCCTTGGGGCATCCCCCTGCTCTGGTGTGGAGTCCTCCATGGACTGTGGATATACCTGCTCCACCACTGACCTCCATGGGCTGCAGGGGGACAGCCTGCCTCACTGTGGATGGCACCACGGGCTGCAGGGGAGGCTCAGCTTGCATTAGTTTGCAGAATATAACAGATTTTTTTCTATCACTTTGTAAAAACAACTTACATGGTCAGATTTATTGTATAAATTTCATTTGGATTTTACAAGATTTAAATTGGCAAGCATCCTAAAGTTATCTTCATTTTTTGCAGGGTATTATAGAGAAATCGAAAGTGAAAGGAATTCCTATCATTATTGATGCCGTAAGTATTTTCTTGATTTTTAGTCAGTGGTTTGACATTTAAGAATCTGTTCAGTAAATGTTCTTCTTCCTGTGTTTTGCAGGATGGACTGTGGCTCATTTCCCAGCAGCCTTCTCTTATTCAAGGCTACCAGCGAGCTATTCTTACTCCCAACTATATGGAGTTCAGTAGACTGTATGAAGCCATGGTGAGCTGTTTCCCTTTTTGATACTTACGTATGTGCAAGTTTAGTCTTCCAGTCCTTAAAAATAAATAACTTATCACTGCCCTAAATAGTATATGCCATTTCTTACATGTGAGAGAAGCACTCCCTGGGTTTTGATTCCATGGGATAGTTGCCACAACAATGCATATTCTTAAACAGAGCTCTTTTTTAAAAAAGACCCATTCTCATGCATTTTTTAGCATTGCAGTGGGTATAGTAAAAAATACCTGGAAAGATATGGATTATGCTGCCTTTTTTTATCCCCTCATGCATATGCTGAAGTAGAGTGTGTTAGATTATGTTGTTCTAGTAGCAAAATATGTACTGTATATGGAATTCTTGTGTTGTAGCTTAGAGACCCCGTAGACAGTAGTGATCATCATGGATGTGTGTTAAGACTCAGCCAAGCCATGGGGAATTTGACAGTTGTTCAAAAGGGAGAAAGAGATCTTATTTCAGATGGAGAGAAAGGTAAGTGAAACCTTTTGTTTTTAGTAATGTGACTGTTTTGTTTGCTTTCAGTCGTAGTCCAGTGGTTGGACTATATAGTAACTGGCTGTATTTCTCTGAAAACTGGAATGGGGGCATGGCTGCCTTTGCAGATCACCTTTAGATGATTTGTGTAAATTGATATTTTAAGAGTGCAACTCAATGTATTTGCTGAAAAAGGTTGCTGATTTTATTTCTCATTTAAATGGCTGTAACTTAGGTTTTACATTACATGGGTATTGAGAAACTTGTCACTTACTAATATGGTTAAAGTATACTTAATAAAATTAGCTGCCTGTCTGATGCTTTTTATACTGATCATTTACTGATATCAGTATAAAATTAATTCACAAGTGCCTTCATCACAGTTTGACTGCGTGGTCTTATTTCACATACATAACAAGCAGCAGCTCTGCTTCTAATTACTTGAAATGCTAATCTCTGATAAATATTTATGCTGCTTCAGAACTGTTTTGTATATACAGTCAATTTTTCATTATTGGGAGCCATGGGAGTATTTTAGAACTAACAGAAAAACAGATGTAGCGTGACAACTGGTTTGTGCAGAGCCACCTTCCACACACCCATTAGTGCAGATACTGTAGCAGACTGTGAAACAGCTGGTACCTGGCAGCAGTATAGTTACACCTGTATTTGGACTTTGCTGCTACAGTACCCAGGTTACCCCACAGGAAGTCTGCTGTCATATTTGCACCCATAAGAGACTCAATTTGTAACCTTGGACAGTCAGGCCAGGCTTAAGGGAAGATGAACACTATCAGAGGGTAAAATGTCTTGACTCCAGTTTATGCCAGCTAGAGAGCTTTGGAGTGCTGTAGGTGTCTTTTTCCTCTGCTTTTGTGTCAACAATGTTCTTTTTATACAGGAATGTTGCTTTTTTAATGAATGTTGGGAACCAACTGGTGAGCTCTTTAGGTTGAGCACATTATCTGGTATATCTCTGTTCTGCTTTTGAGCTGCTCTTCTTGAAATGTGTGCCCCCACAGTTTATGGAGGGAGAGGTCACTGTCTCCAATGTCTCTTGTCATGCAGGATTCAAAAAACCATGAAATAACTGAAACTCTTTACAATTTCTGTTTTGAATATTCTTATGTGGCACAAGTTTGATGTATGTCTTGGGTGGTTTGAGGGTTTTTCATTGGCTTTACTTTTTTTACCCCACCTTGTTCTTTGTCTGTTGTGTTCTGGTATTTTTTTTAGTGAAGTGGCTTTTGATTTCAAATAAAACCAGTTCTGTGCCGTTACAGCCATTGATTGATGTCCAGCTATAGGCTGCTTTCTTGTTCTTACCTTGTTTCTATCACTGATGCTTTGTCTCATGGATTATAGACATTACAGGCAGCTTTGCTGAGCTGTAAGAAAGCAATTGTCAGGTTTAATACAGATTATAATGTTTGCTACAAAAGCTGTTTTTAGAGTTTGCATGACTTGCAAGAAGGTTCCTGAGAGTTTTGCAGAAACTATAGACTTCAGCTTCCTTTTAACAAGAATGTTCTCTGGGTCTGGTCTCTCAGTCATTTTTTAAAAGCTTCTCAAATACCAAATTACATTAAGAAAAGAGACTACTGTGTGCTCTGTGCCACAACATGGAGTATGTTGTCATGTCACTGACCTTGAATTCTCTCCCAGGTTTTTTGCTCTTTTTTCATCTGTCTCTTCTTTTGATCTGATGTCATTTTTTTTCAGCTAAGACAACATGCATCATGATTCCTGTATGAGGGAAATCCAGATCATTGGATCAGGCCAATGTCCTCTGAGCCCAAACGTTATGAAAAGTTCTGTGTGCTTGTCTTTATTTCTCATGTCATCGTCCATTTGTAGTGCTTAAGGCCTGCCTATTTTCAGGCATTTCCTACTTGAGCTCCTCTGCTTAGCATACTGACACTATATTTTCCATATATCACTTTTAAACTTTCTCTTTTGTGAATACACTGCATGCCTGCTTTCTGGGGAAACAAAAAGGGGGGGATGAGGGGGAAGAAGTAAGCCTCAGTGCTCTCTAGGAAAACCAGAAACTGAGAAATTGCAAACTTAATATGTAACTTTATTGTTTTGTGCTTGGTTGTTGTGGAAGGAAGGTTTTTTGAGGGTGCCAAATTTTGCAGTAGGGAAGATTGGCTTGGTGAATATTTTATAGCTTGGCGTGATTGTAGTGGTTATTTTCACAGTACTTCTCTTTATGAGTCTGTAGGAAATTCAGTAGACAACTTACTTCTGTTAGCTGAAGATAAAAAGGATTGTCAGTTGATTTGGTGTAAACTGGAAGTGTTGGTGAAGGATTAATGTCACCAAATAGCTTCGTAATCTAAGCAGAAAGGCTCAATAAATTCTCTTTGGGAGCTGAAGCTTAATAAATTCCAAATAAGGCAGATTTTATTAATAGACAAAGAAATTAGCTACTACAGTAACATACCAGGGACTTTGGTAGATTGCCAAACTGCGAAGTGTCTGGACACCTTTGAGGTTTGTTTTTGCAGGTCAGATTAGCTGGTGCAGGTGGTTCCTTATGGCCTCAAAGTCAGTACTGAATCACATACATGGCCTCTGTGAAAGCAGTAGCAGTTCTCCACTGTAAAGGAGGTTTTTCTATAATTTGTCTTCATTTCAGTTATGAGCTGCCAACTGCCCTGTAAACGTAATCACCAAGATTTTAAATTAAGTTTTATATACTCTTTTTCTCTTTCCTTTTGCAATTTCACATTATAGCTTGGTCTACAGTTGTTGATTCCCTGCTCTACAAAGATGAGCTTCACCATGCTCTTGGTAGGTGATATCAGTGCCATCACTGACCAGGGTAGGAATGAGTACTCAGCCTGTGGGTAAAAGGTAAGTCAGCTTTTATTCACTATGGCACAGCTCTCTAAGGTTATCTTTTTATTACTCTTTGGAGAACTGGTCAATAATAAAGTGTGGTTATACCAGTCTTAGTTCCTAACATGTTTAAAATTTGGTTAGGTCCTTGAAGTAGAGGATTTGGATTTTGATTCTTAAACATTATAATGAGTTTTTCTGTATTTTCCCCAGCACACTTGTTTAGTCCTTCCCCTTCCAAAAGGCGGGCTTCATGGATAACCATCCTGCTGCTGCCTGGAGCTACTTTTACCTGAAACCAGTAGCCAAATACAATTTCTCTCCAGTTGCCCAGCTGTGACTGTGGTCGAGAGGAGCACAGAAGCATGCAAGAGGGAATACCGAGTACTGACTCAGTGGGGTAAAAAGCCAACTCTAGCCATAAGTCCCCAAGCAGTACTTCTGATTTCTGCCATTTGTCTCCCTACACAGCTGGAAAGGAACCTATTCAGTGCCTGTCACCCCCTGGCTCCCTCACAGCTGCTGTGCAAATCTTGCCTGGATTTTTAACTGAAAAGGCAGCACCTTCGTCTCCAGTTCAGAGTGAGCGAACTGGGGACACCATGGTTCCTGCCCATTGTGCCACTGTGCACTCTATTGCAGCCCAGCCTGGTGTCTCCCTGGCACTGCTCACCTGTCATCCTGACCATTCCTTGGCTCCTGTGCCTATCCAAGAAAACTAATGTAAAACTTGGGTCGTTTTCTTTTAACCCCAGTTGCCTGGTATCTTGCATTCAAGGACTTACCTAAGTTTTAAAAGTGTGATTAGGGAATATGAAAGTATAAGCACCCTTTATATAAAAGCCAACTTACGTTTTCCACATCAGTTGAGTTATTTCTTCAGCCAAAGTCGTTAAACTTGGTTTCCCTGTCTGTATGCACTCTGGGACATGTTTCTGGGAGTCTATGATCTCCAGCTATGTGTTTTTGTGAACTAGCTTGCAAAAGGAAAAAGATACATTTCTTAATAGAATAAGTATCTGCCAGGCCAGAGATGTATATTGGTAAGAGGCTTTCCTCAAAATCTGATAATGGTCTAAATCTGAGTCTTGCATTTCATGGAGCAAAATGATTCTTGAAAGCTACATTGTTTTGCATAGAAAAATGAAATCTTGAAGTCTTTTAATTAAACCAGAGCATGTTTGTTGTGTGGAGTGGCTGGCCTTAGTTGGTCCAGTCCAGTTGGGTTGTATCAGAAGTCAGAGTGGCCGTATATTTCATACGTGGATTCCCGAGCACATTAGGGGGAGTGCAAAACTGTTTCTCTGTAGGAGGAAAACAAGTGCAAAGAACTTGTTCAGGATGTCTGAGATTCAGGAGTTAAATTTTCATCTCTGGGCTGTCTTTCAGTCTGCTGTCCCAGTAAATGTGATGTTTCACAGGCTCTTTAGCCTTGTTCACTATCATCAGTACTATGTGTTTAGCCTTAACTAGCTGTCCTATATTTCACATGTTGTGTTCTAAATACAAACATAAAAGAAATTAATCTCTGGGGTGGTTTTTTTGACTACTGTGTGAACATGGTGAATCAGGAACAAGCAGACATACATGACTTTTTATACTACTGCTGTTTTCTAAGTGTGATGTATCTAGGAGCTGGCATTGTAAATGGTGCTGTTTGTGTACAGCCATTTGTGCTTCCCAGTTAACTTGTAGTGCTTGAGCTCAGCAAAACTACTACATTCTAATTTTTTCCTTCAAAGAGAGAAGAGCTATTTTCTGTTACATAACAGACTGTTGTTTTTTTTTTTTTTTTTAATTAAGCATACAATGCCCATAAACAGGTCATTCTTCTGGGCTTTGCTCTGCCAGCAGAATGTGGACTGGGAGTTCTTTCAGCTTAGAACTTGGCAGTGGTACAGTTAAGTGTGACACTGTGGTCTGAATGCTTTCCCAAATACTAATGTGTATCATATTTTCAGTGAGTGCTGAAAAGGGAGTGATGCTAATTGTTTTATGGCCTGAAATATATTAAACATAGTGCTACTAAATGACTTGGCCATAGTTACCCAGAAGGTCTGGGGCAGAGTTTTGAGTTGTTTGGAACCTAAAACTCCTGAATTTCTACTTCCCAATATTCTGTCAGTATGACAGTCTTCAATTTTTTTTGTTTCTGTTGCACTCACATTTCAATACAAATTATATCCATGGATTTAGGTATGCAAGAAATCCATGTGACTCTACGTGAGGGATGTGTAGTATTTGCTGCCTAAAGCTCTGGCAGTATTTGTGTGCTGTTTACTTGCTGAGACTCTGTTGTTGTATTGAATAGGACTGTGGTTTTTCTGACTAGCACATCTCCTTGCCATACTTCATGCAGGCATTTCTGTAGTGATGACATTTTTATATCACCTAGCTTTTTCTTATGATAGTATATGTGTGCTGCATGGATAAGTGCTAGGGAGCTGGGTAATTTTATTTTTTTCCACAGAGTTACTTAGCATAAATAAGTTCATTAAAACACTGTTACTTACCCTGAGGCAGTTTTTTTTTAATTCATCACCCTGTGAAATGATGACATCAGATTTGGTTGCCCAGACTTATTAGAAAACAGAACAAGACACCCTGCCAACAGCCACCTTGACCAGCATTAGTTGTGTGTTTCTCTTTCTTATGGTCAGTTGAACTGTAAGCTGAACCTCTCCATTGTTTTGATTGGACTGGTGTCAGACTAATCGACCTTAAGTGACCCTGGTTGCTGCCTTTCAAAACTGACACATTGTGGTGGTTTTAGTCTTTGTAGTTTCCTTGTTGTCCCACATCCAGTCATGTTGGTCTCCTCAGCTATTCCAAGGACCATGTTTTCTAGGTTTCCTGATGTACACGTCCATCCCTAGTTGAACGTGCTACAACCTCACTGAGCAACAGACAAAAAACTGCTTCATCCTCGTGTAAATGCATTGTTCTGTGTTTCTCCAGGGAGTAGAGCTGCCCACCTTCTCAGCGCCATCGCTGACTATTCAGTCATGTCCATCTAATTGAGGTCTTGTAACATTGCCACTGATTGTCACTGCTCAGTGCAATGCAAGGATGTCACCCCCACGGTCCTTAGAGAGCTGCTGGAACTGACTTCTCAGCAGGGCTTGGTCATTTAGTGGGGAATGTTGCATTGGGGGAGTGGGAAGACAGCAGTTCTATTTTGTTTTTCTAGGAGAAGGCTGGGAAAAGCATCCAGACGATTGTCCTGTGTTGATTTGGTAGTATGCCAGTTTGTCTTGATGGTAGTTGGGATTCTTTCTTTTATTTTAAAAGCTTTTAATAGTGACTGTAATTCAGAGGAGTTTTTAAATCCTTTTCCCATTGCCTGTTGTGATGTTCATCATCCTTTTATGATGAGATGTTCTTTGATCAACTGAGCTGCACAAGAATTGCCTGAGTGTTATACCTTTCCCTCCTCATTCAAGTGAATTTCCTGTAGTTTGGCTTCTTTGAAGGTATTCCATGGGTTTGTTTTCCGGCATCTCTGTGCAGAGTACAAAGGTCTGCTTTTGTTGTGGTCTGTGAGGTAGTCTGCACATATTTGAGACCTACTTTTTTAAAACCACAAACGAAAGACCACTTTCTGTTTTTTTGTTTTTTTATCAGAGTATTATAATTGGCCTAGTCTGAGGAGATCTTGCTTTCCTGTACAGCTCAAAAATGACTGGAAGGTTGTGGGAGCTACAGAATAGTGGCAGATGGTGACATACAGCTAATAAGCAGGGGCTTGTGCTCAGCTGTCAGTCAGAAGGCCCCAAAGCTTTTGAACAGAGGATTTCCATCCTGCCTCCTGCCAGGAGTTCAAGCCCTCAAAGTGAAAATCCTGTGAGATAGCATCTTCAAAGTAGCAGAATTAGAGGTAATTTCTCCAAAGCACTGTATTTAAAATAAAATTAAGAATAAACCACGCCACCTAAAAGGGCATACTTTCTTCAGATAGCTAACTCAGAAGGGCATTTCACTTGTGAAATTTGACATTAGCTACTGCTCACTGAGAAACACATCCAGAATCTTAATTTGAGAGGGGGAGGGGGAAGGGGAGAAGAGTGATTGGGAAAATGAACTGCTGGCAACACTGCAGTGGTGTCTGCTGTGTTCGTGATGACTAATGAATCTTTGCCCTCTCAGTGGCAGCAAACACGCACAACTGCCTGGCCTCACAAGCCCAGCAATTACTGCTGGAAGAATTGGTAGGAAATGGAAGTGAAGTGCAATTCTTTGCTGTTCCACGTAACAAAACACAGAAACGATCTATGCTAATGGACTGGAAGGGGTTTATTAGCAATATGTAGTTTTTTTCTGCTTGCTATTTAAGAAGATTTATCTGCGTGTCCTTCAGTTTTGTGCAGATTTTTCCCATTAGTTTATAAGAGAAAAATTCCTTTTAGAAATATGGATAGTACTTCATCTAACCCACCGGGGCTGCTTTTTTAATACACTTTGAAGAAACCCAGCCCAAGTGACTTGAGGTGAGAGTGTTGCCCAAGTGCTGTCTTGCTTTATCCTTTGCTCGTGCATTTGGCATGCTCAGGAGCACACAAACAATGGTGTGCACAGTCCTGAACCTGAGTAGCTCTGCAGTAACTGGCTGAAGATGCTGAGGATCACTACCTGGCCACTGGTGATTCTGCCAGCTCTTCCATTCTTCTAGGAGAGGAAAACAAATTTATCCTGGGGATTTTTTTTCAGAGCCAAGCAAGAGTAAAAGCTAAGGGTAGGTACACAGGAGAGTTTGGAGAAGGGTAGCAGAACTGATGCTCTTTTCTTTCTGTGTACTGTATGTATCCTTCAGGCTTCCTGCTTGGGCTTGTTGAGAGTGGAGAACAAAGGAGTTAAATGTAGTGAAAGCATTTGCATGTTCTTCATAGTTAAAGCTCCACAAAGAGATCAGTTTGACCGAGGTCCTTTGTATATTTAAAATAGAAATGTAACATCTGATATCCTGACAGAGCCTATCCACAGTGATGCTGCTGATGGAAACATACACGGATACTGAGGACACTGTTGATTGGCAGAAAAAATAAATCTGTCTTGTGTATGGTTCTTACAAAGCCTAAGGAAAAGGCTGTTCTCAGTGCAATACCTTTGTAAGGGGCATGGCAGGAGATTTGAGATTTTAGTTCTGTTTTGCATTTGCTCTCTGTAAATTGCCTTGGTTTACAGTCACAAACTCTGAAGGTCAGAGACTTAAGAGCTATGTTTGTGCGATGGCTTTGGGGAGGGACCTGGTCCAGTTTGGGGTGATGGCTTATGATGACATGTGAATCACTAAACTCATCTGTGCAGGCTGAGTGAAGTGGAGAAAGTGTGTACATTGTGTCATATTATTTGTAAAATATTAAAAGGTAATTAGAAAAGTATTTTTAAGAACATTGATGCAATAATTATTTCTTTTTTTAAGAATAGTGTATTTCAGTGTATGCTGCTGTCTGTAATTAGTCTCACCTGTTAATTGCTGTGTGCCTCACAGGTTAACCCTTGCATCTGCAGTGGTGTCATTGTAAATGGAAGGAAAAAAGCACATGACTGTTTTTGGTTTGTCTGTTCATAGTACTCGTATGCAGTCACGAAGGAAGCAGCCGGAGATGTGGTGGACAGGGAGACCTCCTTTCTGGTTCTCTGGGAGTCTTAGCACACTGGGCATTTGTTGCTGGAGCTGAAAAAACAAATGGGTATGAATATTAATTAATAGCTTAATGGTTGTGAGTCTGTATTATCCTATGGCAACTGTTGTAGACCTGCTATATAAATTTCCAAATGAAATCAGAGTTGTTGGTATAAAGGTATCCGTGTACTTTTAAAAAATGTAAGGATATTCTAAGGCAGTCTACTTAGCTGTAATAATTTTAATAAGACAAACCCTTCAGTAATCTAACATCCCCAAGTCTGAGGCAGAAGAAGAATGTGAATCTGGATCCATTCCCAAGGACATTTATGTATGAGATACGTATTTTTCAAAATAGTTACATGTAGGCAGAAAGTATGAAGAATAAGTAAGGGTGGTCACTGGCAGTAGCATCTCTGTAATTTAAAAAACATGTAATTTGGCTTTGTTTTTGCAATTTAGTGAATCTTCCTGCACTGTGCCAAAGTAATTAAGTGGGGCAGGTAAGTTGAAACTTGCAAATAGAATACAATTTCAGAGTGTAACTCTTTTAAGGCCAAATGGCTGCCCAGTTTGGTCATATATAAAGCAGCCATGCAGCTGGCTGTTGGCTTTTTTGTGAAATTACACTAATTCCTGTCCAACTAGTTGGTCCATATAGTTATGTAGTCTGTCTGGGAAAGCAGCTGCTTTAAATGAAGTTGAAAGGAACCCTGGCATGAGCAGTCAGGGAGTTACAGTCCCTCCTCTCTAAGTAATGAGCTGTGAAAGCTTGAGGAGTGGAGATCTTTTGTAGTCTTTTGGATGCTGCATACAGAGGCACACAATTAGATGTTCATGTGAGTTAACTAGTCTGTGTTTGTTTTACCACAAGGGCACTGCACTAGGTGCCCCAGGAGGAACGAGGGGCCAGTTGAATCAGAATTTAAAATTCTGAAATCTGACATACCCAGAATGAAAGAGTTGCAGCAGTCACTAAAGGAGGAATTTTGGTTTAACTCATTAAAAGGATAACTTCATTTTTGCTTGGAGTACAACAGAGCAGTATTAAATTGTTGGAGATATTAGCAAAGGCAGCACATGTTCTTCAGGCTCTCCCCTCTTGAGCTCCTGTGGCTTTTCCAAACAGCTTGCTCAGAAACTCCTTTATTTTACAGATGAAGGAAAAGTGTAATTGGCATCAGCAATACATTGTGTCTCCTGTGGTGGTGTTAAGGTGACCCTTCACAAACACCTGCTGTGCCAAACTGTCTACCTCGTGTTTCAGGAGAGGAGGAGCTTTTTGGGCTCAGTGAGTCAGGGCATTGCTCGCAGACTGCACTGCAGGCAGTCCAGCCAGCCCTTCCACGCTTGTGTGTGGCTCTGTTGTTTCAAAACGGATCAGTGCAAAGTGGATTTTGAAACACTGATATGGCACTGGCTTTCAGGGTGCTAATGGTACAGTAGGTGGGATTCTTCACTTAAGTAGAGAGGATGCTGATGTCTTTTGAGTATGGTGTGTGTCAGACTGATTACACAATGACCTTGGAAGTGTTTTAGCTGCTTGAGTCCAGGAGCCTGTGCACAGCTCTTGTTTCAGGGCAGTATTTGGGCATCCAGGATTGACTCTCTGGGTGGCTTTAATATTCCTGCACATTGATGAGTGTGTGGAGTTGCTGCTTTGGTAACACGCAGTTGTAAACTCATGTCCTGCTTTGCCTGTGTTTTACATTGGGATCCCTCCCAAACCTCACCTGGCAGAGGAGTCAGTAGATCCTTAGTGACTTAAGGCAGCCATGCCCCAGGTGTGTCTGAGCTTTGGGAGGTTTTTAACCAGTCACAACCTGGAGCCCAGTGCTGGCTACTGAACTATTCTGCAGCTCTTCTCTGTTGTAAGGCAGCAGAAGTGCCTCCCATGGTCCAGTCTGTGAAAAGGTACTGTGCAGGTGGCTGGACTGTGCTGGCTTCTCCAAGGGAGGTTCAGTGTTTGAGGTCTGGGGCTGCATGCACTCTTGGCAGTTTGCAAGCATGTAGGAGGCATTTAGACAGTGTGCCTTAGTTTCTGTCATGGGCTGTGGCTGTCACTGTACCCCTTTTAAGCTGATCTGATGAAGGCCCTGGAGCAATCACTATGGCCCTGTTAAAAATCATCTCTTGTCTGTATGCCCACATCCTTTCCCCATCCCGTGGAAAACAAAACTAAACAGTTACCCTGTGAATGGGGAGTAAAGGGAGTTAAAAGGCTGCTGTCAGGTGGTATTTGGTCTTCCTCTGTAGGGAAGGATGAAGCATCACATCATAAAACTATGGATAACCCTCTTACCCACTTTTTAAGCCTGTTTTCCTTTTGGATTCTTTGGCCCTAGTGTTGTTTCTCAGTCAGTCACATGCTGTGCCATGGGTAGGGAAGTATTTGTTAAAAAGAAATTCAAAGATGTTCTGCAGTGAGTGAGAAATACAGATGTTTGCTTAAGAGGCCTTCTTGGCAATGCTGACAAACATTGAGGAGTACAGAGATGATGTCCACCGCCTTATGAATTGCACAAGAGTGTGTGGATTTTCTCCATAATACTTTGTTTTTTCCTTTCAGTCAAAATCCCTTTCTAGTGGCTGCCTTTGGAGCTTGCTCTCTTACGAGGCAGTCTAACCACCAAGCCTTTCAAAAATTCGGACGTTCAATGACAGCCTCTGACATGGTTTCAGAAGTTGGAACAGCTTTTAGCAAACTTTATGAAACCTGAAGCCAAAGCAGGAGAGAAGAAAAGGAAGAACAATGACTGCAAGAGTAATTACATGTACCGTAGAATTTACATAAGTAATGCACCCTTTCAAGTGCTGTAGCAACATTGGTTTGTTAGGTAGATATTTTTTATTTTTAAGAATAGAAGAATATGATTAATGTAGATATTTTTTAAGAGTTTGGAATACAAAAATGTTTTGGCTGAAATAAACTGTAGTTGCAGATCTGTTATAATATAATAAAACTAAACTGAAAGTTATTCCTCTGTTCTTTTTGATAGTTATTGAGCAATAACTAAAGTATGAACAGCAAAAAAAAAAAAAGAAAAATGCACTTGATATTTAGGTAAAATTCTTCCACCAGCTCAACTGAATTTCTGGAATTGCACCAGGGTTGTCACGTGGTTGTTCTTAGAACCTCTGTCTAGAATTAGCTATTGCACTTCAGTTTTTTGCCATGCTAGTATATTAAGAATCAAAAAGTAAGCCTCTTTGGAAAGGGAATGCATGATGGTTGCTGTAGATTTTGAATGTAATTAGTTGCCTTTTCCCATTCCCGGTCCCAGAGGCAACATTCATTTGGACAAGGCACCCCTTCCTGCAATGTCTTATCTTGTCACTTTTTTTTAAAAGTCTCTTCCCCCC
>VXBX01000135.1:9909-49395 GCA_013400415.1 Scytalopus superciliaris | reverse complement strand
AATAACGATATACTGTAGGTATCTCAGCAGTAAAATTCATTAAACAGTGATTAGGCTTACCTGAAAAAAAAACCCAAATTTCTCTATCTGCTCTTGACTCATCTGGAACTGGATTTGATGAACTTGTGAAATTCTCACTGAAGAGGTTACTGGGCAGGGCAGGAAACTCGGCGATACCCAACGGCACTGTCAGACTCAGTGATCGTGGGAGAGCAAAGAGCTTGTAAAGCTGCAGTTGCCTGCTGGGTTAGAGCTCAAAGACCAGCACACAGAGGCACAGGTGGACAGTAATGAGCCTGCAGGAATACCAGTGGAAGGAACAAAAGCAGCCCCCAGCACGTAGCTGTACCCTCATAGCCGTGTGCAGGCAGTGTCGCTGCAGGGTAAAGGCAGGAACAGAAACGTGGTGGTCGGTGTTTGAGCTTCAAGTGCAGTCCTTAGTACTTCTAGTTTTGTAGAACAAAAGCAGAAGCTTTTGGCCTGGTCTTTGTGAGGCAGACAGGACACTGTTAGGCCACACCGAGGTAAGGGTTAGGTATAAAGAGGAACTCGTGTGGGATTTTTGCACAGTGCGATTTCTTAAATTTTTGGAAAGTCATGCAGAGCTTGTAGGGATTGAACCGGTGTGGAGAGGGGCAAGTTCAGGGCAAGTCCATGTAAGTGGGTACTGCCCTCGAACCTCCAATCCAGCTGCAAGTGTTCATGCTCATTAACATGCAGGAACGAGCACCTGATGTGTGTGGTTACTGCAGCAGATGCTACGAGCTCACCGCAGCCGCTCCCCTGCAGGGCCCCAGCTCTGGGACGGCGTGTGGTGTCTCACAGACCAGTCAGTGCTCTCGGCCCTTGCAAGAGCTGCCTGCAGGAAGCACCCGGAATCACAAAGGCTGCTCCAGGTATTTCCCTTCAGCCCTTAGAGTTGATATTTCTGGATGCACTGTGACTACTACCTCACCCCGATGCATTTTTGTTTTTCTTTCTAAACCAGTTACCTATTTTTAAAATAGGTTTTTAAATGTTTGCTCGTGTTGCTCTATGAGGGTTTGCAGATTACTCTTAAGAGATGAGGTTTTAGTGTTTAATTTAAGCAGTTTTGTGAACTGTCTGCATCTTTGGGGAAACTTAAGCTACTATTATTTTTGCCCCTAAATCTATTTGAGAAGCCTGACTACTTTTAAATGAAATCAGCAAGTTAAAACTGATTTTTAAAACAGCTACTGGCTTTCCTTTAAAATGAGTAATTTTTTTTTTGTTTTTGTATTTAGAATCAGTGGTATTATAATCTAAATGGCATTTGTAGGCGAAGTCAATCAATTAACAGAGCTCAGTACAGATTTCAACCTGCCATGTTGGTTTTAAATCTACACAGAAGTTGTAACTCTGTTATTCACTAATGTATACAAATTGGTACAATTTTTAAACATTCTGGAAATGTAGCAGTTTCTTTTGGTAGGAAATAAAAGTAATAGCAAATTGAGTGTGTGGACTTTGTTTGGTGTGTGCAGATCATATTTCCCTCAGCTGCTGAGCTCCCTGCTGCCCCTTCACTCTGGTTTGCTACAACACTGCCAGGAGCAAAGTCACACTGCCAGCTGTGGCAAATAAGCACCTGCCCCAGTGCTGATGAAGAGACACCCCCATCTCCTGTAGAAGTACCAATAACAGAGAAAGGGAACAGAAAAACAGCTACACATTTTATCCCCAACAGTATAAAGGAAAACCTTCATCCCTTGGAACATCTAATTGGAAAATACAATTCACAGAAGTAAAATGGGAGATAGCTGAACCCATATTCTGTATTTTATCTTTTCATAAATTGATTTAGAGAAAGTGTGCCCACAGGAAAATACCAGCCCCACATCAGCTCAGCCCCCCAGAACACAGGTCACCTCACGTGTAAGGTGAGCACCTTACACCTCTGCCTATAGCCAGGGACTGGTTTTAATGCAAACAATGGCAAAAGCAAAGGTAATAACTAAACATAGTAATATAATCTTCCCAGTTATGATGGAGAGATCCTGAGTGTGCTGCACTCCCAGTGCTTGAGAAATCCCAGTGTATTCTGTGCAAAAGCAAACTGCAGATACCAAGCCTTACAGGTAAGTGGATACCATCATATTACAGGTAAAGGTTTCACAGGACCAAACCAGCACCACTGCAATAAGGAAATCCTTCAAGGCTGAAGGTGTCCCCCACTCCTGTGTCTGAGGAACAGAGCTGTTAAACCAAGAGGCACAACACTAAGTGTTTGATCCTCAAAGACAGGCCGAAGTTCTTGCCTCTTCCTTCACTGTTTCAATTCTGTGTGGGCCCTGCAGAACAGGGTGCGAGGCAGATCATGGAGCACTTGGGGCTGGGGCATTTCCTGCAGGAGAATATTCCCGTGTCTGTGTAAGTCAACACAGCTGCTTCCTTGCTGCCTTGCATGCTGGTGCTTCCCCACGTGCACTTTGAGGCCTCTGTTTATTTACCCAGTAGCAGTGCCAACAGTTTTGCTCAGATTATACTCTACTGTTGTAAGCCATTCTGTTCCACAGACTTTATTTGGAAAGAATTAGTATTTACAACAGTTGCCAAAGCAGCTGAAATAAAAAACAAGTTCAAGGATGAGGGATCAGCTTTTCTTCTCAGTCTGCTGCTCTGTCTGCCCTCCTTCCACAATCTCCCAGGTTGAAACAGCAGTTCTGTCCTGTAAGGAAAAGTAGCCAGGTCAGTCCCAGCATGTGGAGGCACAGGTTTTTACACAAGATTCATACAGCAAAGCCATTAATCCAGTTAGTTAGGCAAAGGAGGTGGTGATGCCATCTCAGAGGAATGCCACTGCTACTAATAATGCTCAGAGCTGTAAAGCAAACCCAGATAATCCTTCCCAGCTAAGGAAGAAACACAATAGAAATGTCACCTCTTCAGGGAGAGAGGCTGCAGCGGGGTGGAGACTCTCACATGAGTAGCTCCTGCTCAACTCATGCAATCACCTTTTCATGTTCGAATGGCTCATGTACATGACAAACATGGTCAGTACATGAGAATATACTGAACATGTTTGATTGCCTTCTGAACTTGGGGATAGGGCAGTACGGTCATGTTTCTGAAAGACAGTACTACAGTCAAACAGAGTATTTCTCACTTTAGATCCAGCTGTTTGCAATGGTTGAAAAGCTATTCTGAATATTGAAACACAAGCTCTGACACGAGAGATGCTGGGATACAGTGCTGAATTTTACATTAGAGTGAGAACTATTTTTGATGCATAAATATCCACTTACTACATTTCACTTAGTGGCACAGCTCAGCTTGCATTTCAAGCGTGCTGTAATGGCATGAAAATAAAAATGGGTATTTTTTAAATCAGTTTGTGGCAAGTTACATAATTTCAGCCAACATCATCTGCATCGAGCAGCCTGAGAGAAGAAACCAGTGTACGGAAATCACAAACTTGGAAGCTGAAGGAGAAATTACCCTCCTTAAAAAGCTGACTTTTAAGGAGATTAAGTTGCTTCTCAAGCCAACCCCCTCCTTGCCCTCCCTCAAAGCATGGGGATTCAGTCTGCTCTGCGTGGAGATGGTGCTTGTCCGCTTCATCTGTTCTGCTGCTTTTCCTCCTGCACCTGCACTTGAGAAGCTGCTGGTTTGCTGGAGCCCCATGTGACAGAGCAACGTGTTAGCAGCAGCAATACTGAGCACAGATCCTCGGGCTCAAAGGCTTTGTGGAAAGGAGAGACTGGGTAGCACTTACAGGCAGGCAGGAGCCCCTGCAAGGCTCTGTGTTACCAGGCTCTGTGTTTTGCAACAGCCCACCCAGACAAGCAGACTCATGCTGAGTGGGAAGGAGGGGAGAGCCCTGCTGGGGGTAAGGCATGTCTTGTTGCATGTGTGCCCTGGTGAGCCTGTGTGAGGAACCAGAGCTGCATGTTCACGAGACTCTTTGGCACCTGCAAAAGCAAGATATAAGCAACCTTCACAGCACACCTTTGCACGCTTCCATGGTGTCAGCAAAGAAAGCAGGAGGTTCAGCTTTGGATGTGTGCTTAGTCTTCTGGAGCGACCTATTCTGGGACAAGCAGGAGACATGCTGAGCTTCAGGGTATTTTAAAAAATTTTGAAATAAATTGACTGGTCTGAATCCTGGCTCTAGCCAATTTCTGTGAGGTTTTCGAATGTAAGTCCCTTTAAAAACAAAGCAAAACAAATTTGCACAAGGGTGGAGATGGGGCTGTGGCTGTTTTGCCAACAGATCAAAAGGCACGCTTCTTCCCAAGACTTTTTCTCAGCGTGGCTGTTTGGATTTTCAAACCTGCTTTACAGATGAGTGAAGCAAGGATTTACAAACAAGTTAAAGGAAGCAGATGTCCCAGCTTCCCTGAGTGCTCCTTTGCTTTCCCAGCTGTAGCTCACCACCACGGGGCTTTGGCCCTCACCCAGTTTGTATCGGCACACTCGCTTTCAGGCAACACCCTGAGACAGCCAACCACACTCCAGAGCTGCTTTTAACAGGTGTGCTGACAGGTGACAGCTCATCTGCAGCAACCAAGGCAGATGTACACTGTCCCCCCCGATGGCACTGTGCTTTGGTGTATCCTCCCACTGGCAAGAGGATGGAAGCAGACTAGGGAGGCTCAGTCCCCAAAGCAAGGGGAAAAATAAGCAGTATAAACTGGAGTGAGGGAAAAAGATACTGGAGAGAATGCAGAGGATTATTCTGTATGTAAGGAAAAACACTGACCCACCAATGGCTGGAGGAGAGGTGAGAAGGGCAGGGAACAAGAGGAACTTGAAGCAGTGCTGTTAAACAAGTAACAGCTCCCTGAAACCAGGAGGAGGCAGTAACGCCATGGAGGAGCTTCTCTTGAGCAGGAGATGCCATTGAAGTAATGGAAAAGAACAGGCATTAGGTGTAGGCTAAAAGTAGAAAGCAGGATGGAGAGAGGAGTGGTGCAGGAATCAGGTAAAGTGGTTCAGGAACAGCTGGGAATGGATCTACTGAAGACAGAAGAGGCTTTCTCATGAGGACCTCTTTTTGGTGGGGAATTTGGGGAGGGTAGAAAGAAGGCGTTATTTTCATAACCCATCTCAGTTTGCTTTCCAGTTCCTTTGCAGCATTTTTAAGATTGTACACATTACCCATACCTTCCTGACTGGACTTGGGCATATTACGAATTTCTGAATATTAGGAGATTTTCAGTGGCTAAACAGAACACCCTGAGTAACTGCAGAAGCAGGTACAGCTTGCACGAAGACAGGAGGCTGAGGGGGAGCAGAAGAGAAGGCACCAGTACAGTCACACAAGGGCTTGACTTGTACCTCCTGCTACTGCAGTTACACGGGGAGCAGGGCACAACACTGCCAGCTGCTGAGGGGAACAAAGGGCAAAAATAAGTGTGGTCTCAAAAAGCGATTAGCAGTCTCACAAAGCGGGTTACTGCCTTCTACCTTTATGTGGATTCCAAAGGCAGCAAGGTCTTCACGCAGACTGTCACAAGCCTCCAGGAGGGGTTTCCTCTCCTGCATTAACTGCTTCCTCTTCTCCTTCTGCTCCCGTTTGGCTCCTGCACTGCCCTCTGCTGGCACAGCGTCCGCTGCTTCGGGCAGAGCCAGCGCGTAGTGACGGACCTTCCAGCGGAACCTCACCAGCTCGTCAAGGACATTGGAGAGCGCTGCAGAGTTGTCTCCTCCCACGGCCACCTAGGAATCAAACAGGGTGCTTTACAACCATCTGAAAATGGTATTTAAAAAAAATCAACCCTAACTCAGTAGCATACACTGAGGCTCCATCACCTCTCACGGTTGTGCAAGTTCCATGTATTGGTAGAATAAAAGTGTCACCATCTCACTAATGCTGGGCAAAAAGTTACAGCGGAGTCACACTCGGAAGCAGTTCAGTGTATTCCTACACAGGAAAGTGCCTATGCAGGAGCAGAGGGCTCTCATGTGACCATAATACACTGCAAACCTGAGTGTGGAACTCATCACCACAGGAAACGTCTGAGATGCCACAAGTGTGCACAACTTAAAAAGGGATTAGACAAATTAATGGAAGAAAGACCTGCCAACAGGAATCAACACAGCCAAGGAAGTCCAGCCACTAGCTCAGACAACTCCCTGGCTGTAAAAGTCCAATGACCTAGAGAAAGCATCACCCCCTCACTCTGCCTTTGAGCTCCAGGAAATACAAACCAGGAAAAGCAAGTATTTTCACTTTGGGTCTCTAGTCTGTCGTTTCTCCTTGTGTATACAGAAAGCCTCCCCAAATCCACACAACTTTTCCCTCTTGCCCAACGTTTCAGCCACTCAAAAAAGCCTGATGGGGCAGAGGCCACTGCACACAGTGAGTGAGTGTTTTCTGGCTGCAGCCAAGCCCCCTCTTTCCCTCAGCCAGTTCCAAATGCCTCAGGAAGAGAACAAACTCACTTCTCCTAGAGAGTCCTGCTCCAACAGCTGCCAGGCTGGGACCTTGGGAGTTGGCTGAAGAGGAAGGCCACTCCTCAGCACTGGCACAGCCAGGCTCCTGGTGTCACTCCTGGCAGAGAGACCACCCCTGTTTCTCATTAGAGGCAAACTCCCAAGGGGCAAGGAAAGGACCAACCTCCAACAAAGAAGAGAAGGCCACTGCAGTATTTTATCACTAGGACACAAGAGGGGAAGCAGCCAACAGAGCAGTGAAACATAAAGCACACCAAGGCCAGGGGGTGAAGCTGCTGCCAGCAACGCTCATCTGGGAGTAAAAAAACAGCTGAGTAATTAAAGCCAGAGGGGACTGTAGTCACTGAACAGCAGGACGGAAACGAAAGGGAGCAGTTTCAGAGGTCACTGGCACACAAAGAGGAGGAGGTGAGAGGGAAGCTATTGAAGATAAGAGCATAAGATGCAGCAAATTCCTCAAGCTTTCAAAACATGTAGCCATACTAAAGAAAAAGTTTATGAGATTGAAGAAGGTAATAAATCTAAGTGCCAGAAATGCTCCATAGCAACTTGGGGCAGGCTAAATGCTTAAATACAGAAGAGAGAGGAAAGACAAATGATGATGGGAGCAGGAAACATGCCTCTACAAACACTACTGCCAGAGTTCAAACCAGGCACCTACTAGAGTGAGATCCTTCAAACAGAGGGGCAGCTTTAGGAGATGAACCAATACAATTTCCACAGCCTCCAGGGCTGATGTCCAATTTCTTCTCCTGCAGAACTAACTAATCCAAAGAGCTTGTAAGAAGTTTTATATGGAAATTTGGCCCTTGCTTTCTCCACAGATGACCACCAATTTGCCCCAGCTGCACCTGCAATACACTCAGCACTCTTTGGCAGAGCAAAAGCCCTCACCGGTGCTTCCCAGCTCTGAAACAGGCATGACTGTTTCCACTCATCATCTTTTCAGATGGATTTATCATACCTCTCTATGGGCTAAGATCCTTCTCTTGCCAATGCAGAGAGACAGGCAGTCTTATTTTATGCAAGCACCAGACTAAGATGAACCACTCCTTGGCATCCCCACCGACAACTTCAGAAGGACAGCCAGCCACATTAAACTGTATGTCTGATTAGCTGAGATGAATCCCAGCCCAAGAGCAAGACAGGCTATCTGCAAACATCCAAATGAAGAGGACCCAAACGCTGCTTCCTGTATCCTCTACCCCAAGTTAGTACAGCAGTGCCTGGGCTACCTGGCTAAGGGGCAGGAAAGGTTGGATACTGAGCTGTTGTGGTTGGTCTCAAGGTCAGAGAAATTTTATTTTTTGCACCATTTTATTTACTAACTTGTGGTAGCCCACAGACCTTTCTGATGAAGGTTTTGAGGGATTAATTTACTGGAAATGAAAGACAGAGAAGGGTCTGATGTGCTCCTTCCTTCCTGCCTCCCTCCCTCCCACATCCTCTGCTGATCCTATTGCCACAGAGAAACTAGCACAGCTTACAACAAACAAAAGCATTCAGATACTTGTTTCAGCAAAAATACAGGTGCAGCAGACAGTTGCATACAGATAGCCCAGAACCTGGGGGAATGACTTTACCATCCAATTTAGAGAAAAATGTAAGTGATTCGTATGCTGTTAAAAATTAACATGCAAATCAGAAGCTATGAGGAGTAACACAGGGCCAAATCACATCCAACTGCTGTTTGGAAAGAAATTTTGTGAGAATATCCATAAAGAAATTAAGTAAATAAATGCATTTATCATTATACTGCCTGACTTTCAAAGGATGACTAATGTTATTTACATTTTCTTATCCTCTTTTCCCCTCCCCAGAATAAATTTCTGTAGAACAGTTTCTCTAAAGTTTTCCACTTCCTGGTATTCAATTCCATATCTGAGCAGGACAGGAGCATAGAACAGCCTGCTATTCTTCAACACCTTGTGTCATTTTAAATGCTCCCCCTTCCATACATCAGGGTATCATCCCCATATTTATGAGGTTCTTTCCTGTGCAGTCCTTTGCTTTGAGCTTTTTTCTCCTTTTTTTCTCTCCCCACTCCTACCTTTCCAAGAATCAGATATGTAAGGGCCCCTTCCTTGGTGCCTTCACCTCCCCACATCCCAGCACGGCTCAAGACAGAGCAGCCCCTTTCCCCACACCCCTGCTGTGTGCAAGAGGGTCACAACTGCAAATACTTGCACAGGTATGGAAGCCAGGAAAAGCTGGGGGAAAGCCAGACACATAACAGGATCAACTTAAAAGGCCTCCAGTGCTAACTTTTTCTCGTTTCATTCCTCAGACTTTCATTTCCCCAGCACCCCTGGTGCAGAAGCCACACAGGAATACCTCTGAGAAGAGAAAAGCTCACACTTTGTTCCACCTGCTCACACGCTCTCCTAAGACATCACAGTACAAACTGCAAGTGGTGCAGAAAGGTTTACTAAAACCATGAATTACTTTGTTACATCTGATGCTTTTGGAAAGCATTCTATAAAAGGTAACACTGGGGCTGCTACCATATACTAGAACACATAGAAGAGATGTTTCATACCTGTCTTTCTCCAAAGGACATCCCAAGGGCATTGAAAAAGCCTTCTACATAGGAAATAATGCTTCCATACACAACTGAGCTTCTAGGAGATCCAGCATCCTGTTTAAAAAACACTCAAAAGAGATTGTCCAGTCAGTACATATTACAGAACCCAGCATCTCTCTGTAGCCTAGTCCACAAGGGAAAATCACTACTAATTATACACATCTTCCTCCACCAGAACACCTGCCCAGACAGGCAATCTTAGAGAGATGTAAAAGCACCTCACAGCACAAAGGGAAAAGATTTAAGTAAAGGAGGGAAGAGCTTATCACCAGCCTGCACAGCAAGGACAAGAGATGTGTGAAGCTGCCATGCATTACATGTGTGCAGTAAATTAGACCTAAAAATAGCACTTCTGGGCATGAAAGAGCTGTGTATATGGAAACAAAATAAAAAGAACAAAATCCTAGATTCATGGGCACCTATAGAATAAAAGATTAAAAAAAATAAAGTAACTCTTTGAGTGTCTTATTGATTTGATGAATGTGGACACCACTTTGAGACAGCGTATGGCATTTTGTCATGCCCTGGTAGCACCAGCAACCAGCAGCAGCAGCAATAAAATAAAGATTAAATGATAGACTGAAGAGCAATTTCAGGGACCAACCCTTGCCTAAAAAATAAGAGTGATGACACACACAAGTGAATTAACAGCTGGTACTGGATTTTATCTGACATCTTCATTAGGGCCTGACATAAACCATAACCTAAAATGTGTAGAAGATCTGAACTGAGAGGAGCTGGAGCAGGTCACTGAGACAAAGAAACAGGAACATGCCAACTAAGGTAAGAATGGCAAGAAAGTTAAAGAGAGGAGTAAATAGTTATGTGGATTTGCTCATAGTTCTTAAGGAGAAAAGCGACACACAGAGCCAGTAACAGGGAACACTCCAACAGCTGGGCTGTACGTAGAAAAGCTCCACCATCCAGACCATAAATCTGAGGCAGCTGCCTCACAAATACCCCATCCCATTCTTAACAAAACAATTGACAGGAGAAATTCGGGGGTGAATGAGCAATGACTGACAAAATGAGTCTACTTGTATTTAGGAGTGTATTTGCTCACAGTCGTTTTGTAAAGATAAGGCTAAGGACAGAATTTAAAGCCAATGCTGAGACAGGACCAGAAGGAGGCAGGATTTCTAAACCAAGAGGCTAATTCTCTCTTGAAATCAGTTACTGCCATGTAGTCAATGTTTCTTTTACAGCACAAAGCAGGTGAACAGATGACACCAGCAATCAAGGCTGAGGTGCTTGCCTTGAGTGACAAAGGGAACTGTGGGTAAATGGAGACCCAGAAGTCCTTCAGATTGTGTTTTATCACTCAGGTCTTGTCCTTACCAATTGCCTTCTTTGTGTCAGCATCAAGAAATCTTAACAGAGTCTCAATCTGCCAAAAGTCATGTGAACACAGACTCCTGCAGCAATGCTGATGCCACAGTTACAATCTGCTGACAGCAGAAGCCACTCAGTCCCCAGTCCTGAGCTCGCCACCAGGACTGCCCTGTGCACCTGGGCTTGCCTGCCAAAGACCCTGCAGCAACCCCTCACCCCCACTTCCCAATTTAGGTTAATTTCTGGGCATGGATATTAAGCAAAGGAGCAGGGTAAGAACACAGAACCAGCACTAAAATTAGCAGCATGCCACAGTGGCTTCAGGCCTTTCAAAAACCTTAGGTATAAATAAGATAGGACAGCAGGAAAGAAACATCCTCTGGACACAACGAAGCACAAAACAATAGCCATGCACAATTCCTGTGAAGGGTCAGGACAAACGGGCTCCACTAAGGTCAACAATTTATGGAGCTTTGTTTCTGCTGGTTTCTTATGTGAACAATAAACTAATCTGTCTGCATTAAACAGTAGGACAGTGGACAGCTGTCATTTTCTGATCTCTGTATCCTAATGGGTTACCTTAGTAACAGCCTTAAGCTGTCTGTTGCCATGGTGAATGAGGTCCATAATTGCTGCAACAGCCCTGGAGGTGTCAAAGTCATCTGCAAACGCAGCCTTCACGGTTACTTTTGTGTTGGCTAGCCTTCAAGAAGAAAAGGTAACATTTAAGATAAGACAAACAAGATGCCAGCAGAACTCTGAATTCATCAGCTTTTCAGCCAGAGGGAGTCATTGAAAGGACACTGTCACCTCCTTCCTGCTGCCCTGTGACAGGCAATGCTACACTGATCAGGGAGAATACATATTTCAGCTGTGAGGGGAGATACTTGACGCATGTCCAAATCCAAAGTGTTACATCCATTCAATAAATATACACGGCTAATCACAGGAACCAACAACAACAAAGTTTGCCTTAATCATTTCAGAACAGATGGAAAATGAGGCTGATATTAAGCACACCAAAAATATTTCTAAGTTCTGGGATTTTTTCCTATCATCTAACAGCATGATAAAGCCATGTCATCACAAGCATCACTCCAGTGCCTTGCATGAGAGCTGTCTTGGGGTTGGCCAGGAGTCCTTCTTGGCAGGATCCAGCTCAGAACCAGGTGCTGCTTTCTCATTTCCCATATGAGCCCAATCCACTCACCTTAGCCCAGATCAAACGGTCTAGTGGGCCCATTCATGTACACAGCCCCAAAAGCCACCAGGCAACCAGTACTCGTCACTGCAGAACCAGTGCCACCAGCTGCAGCCACTCTTGGCAGGAGGATGAGGAGAGCAGCAGGAATAAACAGGGAGCTGCAAACAGCTGCTGGCAGCATGTTCTCATACACAGCCAGGCAAACCAGAGCTCGACAGCACTGACCCAAGGATGCTGTGTCCCAGTAAAGCTCAAGGAGCAGGGTTAGCTGGGGAACCTCAAGCTATCCCAGTGTCTCTAGGGCTCCCCTGTGCCTTATTTTGCCTGTTTCTGAATGTTTTTGCCTAGAATGCTTGCCTCCCCTCAGATATTGGACTGCTGCTGTCCTAATTCATTCCTCTCAACGCTCTTCCCTGCAAGCTTCCCCCTCTCCACTGAGTATCTTAACACTTTCCTAATTAAGAATAAGAGCTTTGTTTCATTTTGCTTGTTTTTACACCTACAGATACACAAGTTGTGCCCTCCCACACATTCCCTACTGACAATCCATTTCAACTTCCTCACGTCTCTCAGCTTTATCTCTCACTAACAGATCTCCTGCAGTCTCCTGCTGAAGGATTTGCTTTTGCCAAATACCACAGCTAGTTAATTCAACTCCACTTCCCTGTAACATGCTCCAATGCCCCTTGCAAGCCTTAGAGGGTGCAGCCACAAATGAAGTGCTCAATGCACAAGGAAGCTGCCTCTCACTTCTATAGCACAGGCTGTTTCCATTCTGATTCCACATCCCAGACCTGCCTGCACTTACCCTGCTTCAGGGCACTCAACACCCCCCCACCTGACTCCACAGCACTGTGCTCCTCCTCTCAGCTTTGCACCCAACACACAGCACATCTCAATGCTGGAACGTGATCTGGTTTTCATAAGGGATTCCAAAGAAGATTCTCCTCACCCCTGTCAGGGTCACAGCTGTAAATTCTTCCTTCCCTGTGGCATCCTTGCCCCTGAACAATTAGTAAGCCCTTCTCTCCTCTGCTACACACCACAGTGTCGATTTCGAGTTCATGGGCCCAAGGTGTGTTACTCTTCTGTCATTCTCTATCTTCTCCAGTTGCTAATGCACAGCCCTACCTATGAACTGGGAAGCCTCACACCTGCCATAGCTTTGCCTTCTGCGTCACCCAAGAGGGGCAGAGGCACCTTTATTAGGACAGGCACATTAGATAAATAACACAGATTTTAAAAACACAATGAACTAAGTGTAGCAGACTATGAGGAAAAGCAGCTGGCTAGAAAGATGAAAACAAAAGCTGCCCTTGGTGAGCACTGGGAAGCCAGACTGCTGCACAGTCCTTCTTCTGCTTCTTGAACAGAGCTCAGAACACTGGTCAGCCCTCTGAGCATGTCAGCAAACTACTGTTCACATAATCATGATCTTTGAGATAGAGGACATGCACTTACTTTTCCCACAGTATGTCTTCTCTAACAGAGTCACACACAAGTTGTCCTTTTATATAAGCACTTGCATCTGTAATAAATGAGGAGGTTGCCTGAAGAAGGTTCTTTGCATCATCCATGCTCTTGTCACTAAATTCAATTGCTAAGAAAAGAAGAAATTAAGGCATTTGGATGAAGAGAATGTTGTCTGTAATACACAGAAGCAGTATTTTGAGATGAAGGAAAAGTTTGTCATTATTTGCATAGTAAACTTTTCTTACCATTAATTGTCCATTCTTCATGGACACTAGGTGAATTAAATTAAAACAGAAAAAGACTCACTACATATGACAAAGTATAACCTACATAAAAGTTATCAGATTGATTCAGAAAGAGGAATCTGAAAGTTGACTGAAGAAACCACTATTTGACTTTACTTTTTTTTCCCCTTACTGAATCTCCCTGCAAAGTTATTAATCCAGAGCATTAGGATTTAATAAATTCCTAAGCATTTCCCTGGATTTAAGATGAAAATGCATACCTTTAGTTTTGTTCCTGTTCTAATTTAGGTAGACACAATCTGTATTTGGAGACCTCCAAAGAGGCCTAACCCTCACCACTGACACTGTGAGGAATCCAGACTGAAGAATTAAAGGGCTGCTTCACCGACATCTAAAATCTAGATGGACCTAAAATTTGCAGCCTAGCTTCTTCACAGGATACACAATTCCCTCACAATATCAAAGCTAAAGTGATCATTCCAGTTTGCAAGAACAGCTGTTTGTGAAAATACAAATTGCTTAAACTCATAAGAGTATGTCTGGGATGGGATTCATCACACCCAACTAACACACAGCAAAGCCTCTTACAGCCACTGGAAAGAAAGACAAAAACATAAAGCAAATGATACAGTGCATCCAAAGCAGAGCTCTGCTTTATGAGATCTCTTGCACCCTAACCCTACAGTGCTTCTCTTCCACCAGCTGGAAAAACATCAGGCACACCCCTAAGCAGGCATCCATGCACATGGACAACCCCCACACTGCACGGAGCAGGACTCCAGCTTCAGCAGGCAATTCCATGTTGGGAACAACCAGCATCCACTGCTGCTGGCCAAGAGTTCAGCAGGCTCCTCTCACCCTGCCTGCACCCTCAGTAATGCAGGTGCTAGACTGACTCCCTCTCATTTTCACTGTGAGCTGATATGGCAGAAAGCTTTTTTTTTTCATTTGTACAGTAATGTGCAATTTTCTGTAGAACTCTTGGACCCCACACAAGAGAACTCACTGACTTTGGTGTAAGCTGTGTCCACCTAGGACAAGCCTAACTTTAAATGCATTCCTTCCCACAGTATCACACCAGAGCCACTCGTAGCCAATGCAGTACTGCTTCAACATTTTATACCTGACCTCTGCAAAAAGGCACATCCAAACTACAGCTTGCAGCATATTCCTGATCCCATCAGCACTGAGCATTACCCATAGCTTCCACAGCAATCTCACCTGTGGTCCTGCTCACCTTACTGCCAACTGCTCTGTGCAATCACCCAATGTTGCCCAGACAGACTCTTCAGGGCAGACAGGCTTAGCAAGGGGACAGATCTAAGAGGGCTAAAGTAGCTGGATGTGAGACCTGATCTCGGTTCAATTAGCCTAAATTCCAAGGAAGCCTAACTGTTGAAACAAACCTCCATAGGATTTACCCCAGTATAACTAAGGCATAAGCCTGGACCTGTACTTGTCAGATTTTTCACTTATGTGTCATTAAAAATCTGCATTACTGCCTCATTAACAGTGATTTTAAAAAGACCAATGTACAGACTTCTAGAAAACAGTGAGATTATCGAGAGAGATCATTTGTATACACTAGGGTTACTCAAGTGATTACTCTGGTTACAGGAACTCTGTAAGGAATACCTGATGAAAGTTTACCCTGCTTTCATTAAAGCCATTCTTCATCCCCAATTCAGGGCATTCTCCTAAACCACTGCCTGCAGGCACAGCAAAACCACAGTGCAGCAGGGGCAATCCCAGCTCTATGAACCTTCTAAAAAACAAACAGAAGGTACTTGAGATCTCACTTCTAATGAAAACACAAAGGAGCAGACAGCAAGATGAGGAGTACAGTAAACTTATCTTTAGACCAAAGTGAACTGATAGCAGGGACACAAACTGACAGGCAATGCTGTAAATACCTGGCTCAGCAGGGACTGGCTCTGGATCTTTATTGGGCAGCTAATAACACACAGTTGCGTAATGTGGAGGTGCAAGTGCATCAGACTTCCAAGAAATCCTTACCTGCCAGCTGCTTTACTGGCACTATACCACTATATCCTTTCATCAAAGCCACCTACATCTGCACAGGTAGGTCTCCTTTTTTTATCAGAGAAAGGTGTTTAACCTAGAAGTAGTGCAAAGAAAGGGTCACATTCTTCTCACAGAGGTTCAAATCCAGCCAGCTGACAGGCAGTGGAGAAGGCCTGCAGGCAGCCCTGCTAGCAGGGCCTCCAGTCCTGAGGCAGGCTTAGAAATTAACAGACATCTAGCTCTTGATTACATGACAAAGATATATATGCTAGTGTAGTAGGTGTTAGCCTTTTCCCTTCTTTTGTTTTAAACACACATTTGTTCAAAGACTTCCAAGTGCCCCCAGCTACAGTCAGGGACCTATTTCTGGGTCCAGGGTGTATTTCATTTCCTGACAGAGACCCAGAGGAAACAGCCAGGTGTGCTACTGCCCTGCAGCACCATCCCAAAACAGCCAGGCATGCCACCAACCCTCTGCCTGCCCCAAACGGGATGCAGTTCTGCAGCAGAGCTCCCAGCTGGATGCACTCCTTCATTCCCACTACGGTGGAAGCCAGCATTTAAAAACCACCTCTCTTTACTATCCCATGCTCTGACATATTTCAGGGATACATGGCACTGCTGATGCCCTCAGCTGTCCTAGGAGAGGGAGGCTCCACCAGGAGTATCAGATGGGTGGCTCCTGCGAGCAGCCAGAGGTATCAACAAGCAGAAAGACTTGTCAGTCCAATGACTCCACACCTATAAAAGCTTGCAGCACATTGATAGATACCAGCAAAGCCCCAGAGCCTTATCCACACCTGTGCTCCACCATACTGTTGCCACACCAGTGGTGAGGGGACTACCTCCTGCTTTCGGCAGGCCCCAATAAACTGGTAGAAACACTCCCCATATGAAAACCTCTTCCAGTTCAAAGTAGCATCTACCTGCTGGAAACATCATGGGGTAGACAAGGAAGCTGACACAATGTCCCACACCTCTCCCCACCAGCAGGGTCTGCCAGATTAAGACGATCATTAGGTTACAAAGTGCTGGTGTAAGTGAGCTGCACTGCACCACAGAACTGCTTGAACACTCAGTAACTCCACAGGACAAAAAATGGTAACACAGCAGGGGGATACGAAGTTATTAGCAAGCCCTCACCATACCCTATGGGAATGTAAGGCAAAGCTCCACCTAAATATGTCTCAAAAAACCAGCTGATCGTGACAGAAATACAAGTAACTGCAACAGATGCAAATCAGAGAGAGAGGTAATTCATTAACTGAAAGTGCAATTAACCGAGAATCCCAATTAAATGCAGCTCAGGAAGGTATTCAGATGAATGGTTATGTACTGTGCTCAGTAAAGATGCTTTTCTAAATGTGAGCCACAGAGCAGCCCCACAGAGCACCACCAAACCCTTTCCCCCCACTGGAGGGGAACCCACAGGGAGAGCTCTCTCCTCTCTGCATCCCTGGCTTGGGAAGTGTGCATGGAAAGCCACACACACATCAACAAATAAAGGGCTTTTTCCTTACCTGAGCTGTATCTGCCACGCAAACAAAACATCCTGAACTGATCTGACGAGAATTTCTTCAGGAAATCCTAAACTCCACACACAAAAAGACAGGCTTAGCATTATTCAATTTCTTCAGAGCTGTCCCACGCCCTGCATTAGTTTTGCAGCATATTTCAGACTTACATAAACTTACATAAACAGTAACACAACTTTGCAGTTTAAGATAGGCAAAAAAATCTTTGAATTATGACACTTGTTTAAGCCTAAGCTAAATGAAATCTAGATGTGCATACATATATGCAAGATATAAATACACACACAATGTCCAGTATAAGACAGTGAAAACTACTTTACAATTACAATCAAACATACACTGTATAAAGACCTTTGCAAAAGAACCCAAAGTAAAACTATCAGATTAAGATTGGTATACAATCTTTTTGCAACCTTTACAAACAAAAAGCAGATTTCTTGAAAAAGAAAATAAGTGCACTTTTTCTGCAGGACTAGAACATGAAGGAAAACATGGAGTGAACAAAGATAAATCTTTAGCAATATTAAAAAAAATATCTGTGTTAATTAGGAAGCCTAATTAATTTCACTCTAATATCTAGCTTCATGAATAATTTACTCCAGTAAATAGGAAATTATTGCTTTATTATTAGTATAATTAATTTACATTATAGTATAAAGAACTATTTCAATGTTTGGAAAGTACACTGACAAAACATTCAATCACTTCAAAAACTGTGGCAGATTGACTGTGAATATTGCATTCCTGCTTCTTTATTTTTCCTTTTTAATTTGCAAACTGGTGGCAATCACTGAAGTGCCATGAAAATCAAAAATTGTAAGAAGTCAATGTAAGTGAGAAAATACAGAAAGTGCCATTTTCTTAAATTTCAAATTTTGAAATAAAGCTTCTGCTACCAGACTAAACCAGCCTGAACACCAAAGGTAGCACAGCACCAGCAACGTGCTGTCTCTCAAGTGAAAACTGAAATAACTGAGGCAAACAAAATCAAGAAATAGACAGTGATTCTGATGGGTTTGGGTTTTTTTTTAAATAAACTCTATATAAATGAGGGTACCCAACCTGCCCAGAAGCTTTACACTACTATACAGAGCACTCTGAAAGCAGGTTGCTTGGCCCTACGTTATCACAATCTGCTTGATTTTGGGGGTCAGAATTAACAGCTATTAAAAAAAAGGGAAAGAAAAAATTGGAGTGGGGTACAAGGAGAGGAGGGAAAACAGGGCAGTTGGAGCTAAAGGATGCAGGGCTGCTGTGCCAGGGTGACAGCCTGGGATGCAGGTGGACCTAAGGCAGGTCCCGGACAGACCTCCCCTCTTTTGGCACAGGCATAAAAACTAGCACGTAGGGCTGAACTTTCAAGGTGCAAGGCAGCTGCACAGGAAAAAAAATTATTTCACTGGACTGAAAAATCACTCACTGGGAAGGATTAATACTTGTCAGCCACATGTAAGGGCAGACATGAAAGGCAGAGACCAGCAAGGAAAGAGAGACAGGCCTGAAGTTATCATTTTCTTAACACAAGTCCCACCCATGGGGGACATGCAGGGGAACATTTTATGTGTTGACTTTAACTCCATGCACTGCATTTGTGGTCATTTTTTCACCCTGTCCACAGTATCTGCTGAGAATTGTGAGATCTCTGTGAAAATGGTGAGCTACAGGGAAACAGAGCTTAACTGTACCCAGACAGCATCGGAAGACTTAAGAATAAAGGAGCTCATATTGAACTTCTTTATCAAGGGATTTTAATTAAGTCTTCCAAGAGGGCAAAGGGGAACATATGTGCTGAAGCAGCTTCTCAAGCTTTGTCTAAAGGAAGGACATTACCCTGTTCTAGCAATAGGTGTCAGCCACCACAGGAGCCATGATAGCACCAAGCACAGCTGTATCACATACGCCTGACAGAGAATCCCTGCTCTGGGCTACACCACACTTTGGGACACAGTAAAACAGTGGCTCAAGGGTATCAAAAGGCAAAGCTCCCTGTGCACCAGCAAGATCACCACAAAAAAATACAGGCTAATACAAGAGAGTGCTGGCATAGTGTGGCTGCAGGATGCCAAACAGATTCCTGACAAAATACTAACATTATGTCCCATTTCACCGAAAGCAGGGTGAGGAAAAACACCTGCTCTTTCTAAGTCCCAAAAGCACGTGCACTATTATTGAGAGCAGAGAGATGAGAACCCATCACTACAGAACAGCATCATTCAGGCTGGAAAAGACCCTTGCAGCTGTCGAATCCAATTGTAAATCTACAATGCTGGTATTGGGCATAAATGCTCTCAGCTCAGCAAGAGCCACCATTCCAAGCAAGCCTTGAGTGCCAGCAGGTATCCTATATCCAGGTCCACAATAACAGACACATCAGTGCTGGAGAAACACTTCAGGTCTTTGGCTGCAGCATAAGCATGCATTCCAAAGTTTTCTCAACAGAAGGCTGTGATTAATATTTACATATTACAAACATACATTGCTTCAATTTACAGAAAGAGATTACCTTAATCGTTATGTAGTTTTTTAATGACTTGGACATTTTTTCCTGACTTCCTTTAACATGCAAATGGGCTAGAACCAAAAAAAAAAACAAAACAAAACAAAACAACCATTAATCAGGGTAAGTAAGTGTGCTTCTGAATGGGGAGGGAATGAGAAAGAGTACAGTGAGACACTGGAAATGCTGGAGGCAGCATGTGCTGTGATGGATACATGCCAACCGTTTCAATGCAATCTGTAGCTCTGCCTACAGTCCAGCACACCTCTCCATCCTCAACTTCTGCTGGGTCAATTTTAAAACAGAAATTTAAAACATTAAAAACACCACCACCCCTATGAGTCTCTCTGCTCAGAACTGACAGCAGAATTGACTGATAAAACCAAGCAAACAAATATTTTCAGTCTTCACAGAATAAGTACCTGTAACTCTTGACTTCTCAGAAATATTTTAAGACCTTTAAAGATTTTCCAGTGATTTCACCATAAAAAAATCCTTGAAACTCAAACAATTTTCTCTCCTTATTACTTGCTGGTGGCTGTTGACAATAACGTTTTTAATCCAAAGTTTTATAGTGCTACTTCAAAATATCTTACACACAAAATTAATTTTCTGCACATTCTCCTCTTCTCCAGTCTTGGGAGACTGAGAAGCAGTAGGAGGAAGGGATGCAGCCACAATGCCTAATTTGAACTACTTTATTTTAAAATGTGAACGCTGAGCATTGCTAGAACTTTAAATAGTCACATGGACCATCACTCTACAGTGCTGTGGTACAGGAAAAAGGCAGTAACACTGCATTTAAGAGAGGATGTAGAGGTTGGCTTTAGGACTGAAGGTTCTATTGAAGCACGACAGGAGATGTATAGCCTGAGGTTATCCGCTTCCAGGTCTCACCCATGCTTGCCATGGCACCACCAGTGATGTAAAACACCAATTATTCACAGCACCAGACAGATGCTGAACATGCTGACACTAAAAGACTACTCAGAAACACTGTCAAAAGCCTTAATTGGCTTCTCCTAATAAAAGAGTAATTCTGTAAGCTACCAAGCAAGCTAGCATGCAACTTTTAAGCATTTCCATGACCTGCAGAATTCAGCACTCTGCATTCTTTCAGATTTGGCAGTCCAGCATTACCAATGCCTCAGAGGTCTCCACAAGGACAATGTATGATCATGCTCCTGCTTTTACAGGTGGTGGCAGAAGTGGCATTCCTTGCTCAGCAGTCCATGCAGCTGTCTGAATTTTGTGCTACTCTCCACAGAGAGCTGCTTTTGTAGCCTTGTCTGGAATCTCCTCGCTTCCACAAGTGGATAAAAATCCCCATTACAGTCATGTGGATATAAAAATGACACACTCAGGCCTGGTAACTGGACATAAAAATCACCTGGGTTTACTTCTTAGCTATTTCTGACAATGATTCAAAGCAGCAGGGACTCACCATGAGAAGGCTACCTCCAGTCCTACCCAGACTACCTGGAAATTTAAGCTTGCACAACACACTATGGAGAGTAGAAAAGAATCAAAATATCTGTGGGTGTGGAACCAGCTAAAGCAGAAATCCATGACCAACCCAAAATCTTGCTTTCACTGTATTTGTCCTGTCCTGTCTACCAGGTGAGGCCACTTTCCCCACTGCAGTGTTAAACTCAGTATGCTCAGTAAGAATGTTCAGGCTGTCAGAGATGCTGGCCATCTGTGGCTCTTGTGACTCAAGTAAAACCCATAGCCAAACCTCTCCTGGGAGGAGGTGAAGAGCCTGGGTAGGATAACTTTTTTCTTCTGCAAAAGTGCCTAAATATTGACTTACTTAACTGTGGGCAGCCAAGCTCAAAATAGTTTGATTGTGTTTTCCTAAAACGGTACAGGTAACATCTGAATTTGAATTAATACTCCTCTTTCAACAGTCTGAGTACTTAGAATGATTTCATTCAAGAATCACAAAATACAAGGATTTTCATAACTTCAGTTTGGCACTCTTCCCAGAGTACAAGTAGTCTAAAAATAAAGTCCTTATAAGAAGATTTATCCACAGTGCAGGGATTTTCTTCCTCTAATGGGGATTGCTCCTCCAATTCTGAGCCTGATAAAATTCTGAAGTCTGTTACCAGAATAAATTGTTTCTGAAGCTGATTCATTTGCCCTAAATAATTCACGCCATCATCCTCCAGCAAAATTTTTTGATTTAATGAATGTAATCTGTCAGCTCCTAGAGAACCTCAGGGTACAAATTGCCCTTGAAATTAAGTTCTCCCCTTTTTTTTTTTTTTAATTGACTCCTCTTTATTTAGTTAGTACCAAAGAATATTTCCCCTTACAGTTTCAATTCCAAGCTTGAAAAGTCAGATTCCCCGTTTTTCAAGAGAAGGCTCCACTTGGCAGTAACCAGTGCATCTCAGTGGATGAGCAGAGGATTCTGCAGCGCCTCAGGAACAAAGCACACCCTGGAGGATGCACCAGCCTCTGGACAATTGCTATTGATTTACAACAGGCTCTACACTGGAAACTGAAACTAGAATTTAATATTCATCACACACAATACAAATATATAAAAATGAAAGCTCATGTTAATTCCCAGAGTGTGCCACAAGCTTAACTCTGCAGCTCTTCTACTCAGAAAGGTAGCTCCAAGAGTTCACAGAGACATCCTGCCCCAAGTACTGTTCAGTAAAAGGAGACTGCAGACTTGAACCTGACTTCCTACTGACTTCAGCAGTCCATCCAGAGCCACCATGACTGCAATAGAAAGAACAAATTTCCAGGTTTCCACCAATGAGAACAGCACTAGTATCATCAGACAGTGATGTAGTTCAAAGCACTCCACAGCACTGACTTCACTGAATGAAGGACTGTTGTGCAAAGGCAGCAAGGAGCAGTTCCATATGCCAGGCAGTGTAATATGCTGAACACCAAAAGGCACTTTTGTACAGTTTAGTCAGGCACAGCCAGCAAGGTCACCTCAGGGGAAAAGGCAAGGTCAGTGACATCTGAGGGCTACACCAATATTGAGTCACTCCACTCCAGAAGAAAGCAGAGAGACACTGCAATTGGTCAGGGCACTACAGAGGGACAAGGGACACAGTGATGAGAATCAATGTCTCCACTTTTCTACAGAGCCCAGGGGTGAGCAGCTTGGTCTTTATGTAGACCATAGATGTCACAGACCTCACTGTCTCCACCCACCAGCAGCCTCACCGGCCATGCCTGACCAGAGCGGACCAAAGCGTCTGACTCACTTGGTCTTCAGCATGAAATCTGGTTTCTATTACCCATCACTAAGTGTAATGCTATTGGTGGATAAAATAAAGCTTCCCAGGAGAATGCAGTTAAAGGTGTGCAAACTGCACACCCAGAATATCCAGAGGTTGGTTGCTGCAGCAGAACATGTGCCTGCAAGGCTTCACCCACATTTTAAACCATACAAAACAACCCAGCTCAGACACTTCTCTGCAGGATCATAACTTTTTGAGCTTTGTTGCTTCATCAGTTGACGTATCTTAACATTCTCTCCATTGTTATTTTCCAGCAGCAGATGTTTTCTCTTACCATGATTTAAAAGCCTTTCTCCCTATTTACAAACTCAGGCTATTTTATTCCGCATGCTTCTGAAAACTTATTTTTAAGCCCACAAGCAACTGGTGCTGAGAGATGTTGAGAGAACAAGACTGGTTTATTCTATTCTCAATGCTTTTAAAATGTTACATTCAGCTACCTGCTCATCTGCCACCTCCACTCCCTGCCTTCAGATACTGAAGGTTCTCATTCTCAGACAGCAGTAATTTCTGGTTTTAGGAGGACTACATAAACACATATAGAAAACATCAACTATTTTCACCCTCTTCCTGCAGGACTGTTAGAGCCAAAATACTATTAAAAAAGAAAGCCTACCAAAGGATACTCTAAAATTTTGAGGAAACTCAAATGAAAGGAAATGAAACTGTACAGGAAAAACTATTCTTTCCACAGTTTTAATTAGGACTAAACACTTTACGTGGATAATGCCTATACTGTTATTTTTTTGAGACTTCCCCTAATGAAAATCAGGTATATTTCACTGTAACTCTTCTATTAATAAAGGCATTAATTCTATGGTTTCAAGATTCACTGTCATTTATGTTTCTTTACTTAGTGAGGTCAGGAACTTGGTTTTGTAGTGGAGCATCTGTTTTTATACCATAAAATGCCAAACCTAAAAACCCAAACCATTATATTTGTACATGTCTCTCAGGTGATTAATATTTTACTTACCAGAATGCAAAAAGTAATTTCCCCATTGCTCACACTGATGATACACCTCACACTGTGCGATTTCATTTTCATGATGGGGAAATGCAAGATCAATTCCACCAGTATGGATGTCCAGCTGCTTTCCAAACACTGCACTGTAACAATATTTTCCTGATCGGTAAGTAGAACACTACAGAAGTTTTTTGTAAAAAGAAATACAGATAAGAATAAGATAAAACAATGTAAATAAATAAATAAATAGAGAAAGTGTACAATTTAGTAAGTGTAGTTTTAAAACAAGACTTCACACATATCTCGGATACCAAAACGGCTGCACAACTTGTATGGACAGGACCAATATCTGTCCACAATTACTTCTCCTTAGCAGAAACAATTATTTTTCTATCTTAGTTTAAAGGATGGCAAGCAGGATGTCTCATTTCCTTGTTCTGCTAGTTTCAGTATCAGACAGCTGCCTTCACCTTCAAACCTAACAGCTTTGAAGCAGTGAGGATTTCTGTAAATTTGGTATTAATATTCTTTATCTTGTACCTTTTCTGTAAGAATTCAGACAATACTCTGTGGAGTCATGATGGAAAATAGTTAGCCCTATATTGTTATAGAGAAAGTGTCAGTGCCTCTGATCTCCCAAGGCCAATCCTCACATCCCACAGCACTGCTGGGTCTGTGCAGGGCACAGGCCCCTCTGCAAACACTAGCAGTAAGGTGTTTTAGGTGACTTAGCATCCTGAGTTTAACAGTGCAATGGGGAAACTGGCCTCACCTGGTAGACAGGACAGGACAAATACAGTGAAAGCAATGGATTTCTGCTTTAGCTGGTTCCACACCCACAGATATTTTGATTTTAGTAGGGCTAAAACAGGACAGCCCTAGACACTTGCAGGTTAAACACCCGGAGTGTCAAGGCTGCTACACCCTGCCCACTGCTCCAGACAGTCCTTGCCAGGTCATGCTGGGAAAGTCGGCAACTTTATTTTGCCCATCTGTTAAAGAAAGATGACACTCACCTACTCACAGGGATGTAAGTCAACTCTAACTGCCCAGAAACCAGAGGTGCTCAAGCAGGGGAAAATGCAAGGCCTGCGCAAATAGAAAATAAAGGCAAGCCCTACACACACATGTACATGTGTGTGCACACAGACCCACAGTCTTCTCATATGTCACCCTAACAAGTTGCTCCTGGTCGCTGGCCAGACATTAATACTTTTGTCCCTCTCTGAGACACAACACCCTGCTCATGATGGTTCTGCAGAAACTGTTGGGGCACAGGAGCTAAGACAAGAAGAGAGGAGGGATGAAAGATGGGCTGCCATCATCTCCCAAGTTCATCCCCTTCTGCTTCCTGACTGCTTCAAAGCCATCTAAAGTACAAATCTTCCCAGGACTGGCCCTCACCTTCCCTTGTGCCACCTACACAGGAACACTTGCTGTTTGCTCCAGCAAAACCATGAAGAGCTGGAGAGAGGGAAAGATGGATCTGCCAAATGCTCAGGGCTAGGAGGACTAGCCCACCTCACATGGAAAACTGCAGAGAGGAAATCAGACCTGGAGGGACACAGCAGGGGTGCACTAGAGACCAAAGACCTCCTCACCTTCACAGACTTTTCAGAATTGATTCACCTAGCTAAGTTAAAATGCTTTGTGGTATCTGGCAAAACACCCAGCTAAGTATTGCTGAAAATGTGCCTTGGACAGCTGACTGGGACAGCAAAATGTTTTAGGTGACTTAGCAAAATAGGGTCTCCATCTTTCACAGTCCAAGATTACTAACTTATGCTCTGCAGGGGTCAGCTTTTAGTTACATGGCAGGAGCCTCATCCAGCTGCAGTAAAATGCATTTTTACAGAAAGAAATGGAGACTATAAACAGCACCGCATTAGCGGACAGGCCATTTTGCAACAGGCATTTGTTGTCTGTGCACCTCTGTCACGGGTTGTACTTCAAACACAAGATGATTTTGTGCACTTCAGCTGCTTTAAGAACTGTTTCATTATGTTGAAACTATTTACAGACAGAAAATCACCCTTATATAAGTGCTTTTCATAAGAGGTATTAATGGCTAACAACCCCAGGTGCACCAGCAAAGCATATGAAAGAGAAACCTAAAGCAGCTAGTTCCATCTCCTTTCAGCTTTGGTCCAAAACTTAAGCTAAATAGGGTCATATCTAAACAATTTGTTATTAGCTTCCAAAAAAAGACCTGAAACTAATGGAAAACTCAGTACCACTATTAATCTTCCAAAAGAGATTTTCTTCTCCTGTGGTGACAATAAAACTCTACATTAAGAGCAAATTACATTAAACCAGCTACAAGCAAAACACTACTAAATACAATTCTCACTGTGCCAACAGCATATACTGTCACAGAGTATTTAATACTGTGGCTGACTTTCAGAGAAAGCTGAGTAACACTTAGATTATTGGCATGAACATCCACAGCTGCTAAGATAAGGCCAGCAGGATCTCATACGCTCACTGCACTTGGGATGGAACCCCATGCCCTGTCCTTCTGACACTGCACTGTGTGCTGAATGAGGTCCAATGGAGACTGCTAGAAGTGATGGGAAGCAAATGAAAGAGGTACCATAACTTCCATCAAATCTTGGGTTACTCAGTTCAAGTTAAAGACTTGCCAGTCAACTGTGTGATTGTGCATGCCATATTTTAAGTACCAAGTCTGACTCAAGAGAAGGTGCCAAAACGTACCGAGACAGCTGCAGTAAGGTGAAGCAGTTTATTTGGGCCACATGTGATGTCCCAAAATGGTCACATTAAAACTAGTGTCATGTACTGATCAGAAAACACTTTCAATATTGCTACTACCATTGTACTGTGACTAAAACAAAAATGTAGCACTAGATTTAAAATCCAAGAAATCTGACCTTGATATTGTGGAACACTCAATGTGCCATCCAGGTCTTCCTTTTCCCCACGGAGAACTCCAAGACAGTTCTTGAGGCTTGGCAGCCTTCCACAGGGCAAAATCTTTACCATGTCGTTTATCAGAATCAACTGCCAAGAGTAAGTGATTTGTTAATGGGATATGTCTCAGAGAAAAAAATGACCAAATGAAAGCAAGAGGAAATGTGTGTTTAGTGAACTACTCAGATTTTAATCTCCTTCAATCAACTTCTTTTCACTGCAACTTCTCTCCCTTCCCCCTTATACAGGGCTTCCAGTTGATCAGTCAAGTGTTTGAAAAAAATACAAGCTAAAAAGAGGGATTCAAGATTCCTTAATACATCCTATCCTTTCAGTCCTTTTGGCCTTCCCTGATTTTGTATCATTCATTTAGTTACTTATCAGACAGCTTCCCCAGGACAAACTGACTGCACTGCAGCAGAAAAGGTAATAAAACCAAACAAAAACTCACACATAAACAAACCAAAACCCTACAATTTTTTTTTGCTGGGGCACATGTACTTTCTGTTTCAGATTCTACAAAACCAAGAACACAGAGACAAGAATCAAAACTATTCTTGGACATAGCAACTTCTCAGTACCATTTTCACCAATTAGTTCTCTACAAAGGTCTCCTCCCCAGCTACGTTTGTCCCTCTGCTCAGTACACAGCCAAGGAAAGGATATAGTCCTTTTTGCCACAGTACCAAAGGACAGTTCATTTCTGCTGGCTCCTAATCCCTGGCCAATTACACACCACTCCCTGGCAGGTGATGCCTCAGGGTTTTTTGAGTTTTTTGATTTTTAATTTTATAGATTTTAGAAGTTATTGTAGATTTAATGTACCAGTAAAGTAACTTCAGTAGCTTAGTATCTACAGACACTGACCCCATCCTACATCAATCCCTCAGAATTCCAGTAGCTGTTTAGTCTCCATTTCAAGGTAGCACTGCAGAGAAGTGCCATGAAGCCTGAACCAGAAGATAAAGACATGGACAGAAGGACCTCCAAATCTGGAACTTTGGAAGGCCTCCAAGCACCTGATGTGCTGTGAGGAAGACGAGGACAATGAAAGAGGGGTCCCAAACTCCCGGACTCAATTCCTGACAGGGCGTGCTGGGGATGGAACAGGGCAGGACTGGGGGGAATACCAGAATGGGATTGGATGGACATTAGTATGAAATCCTGGAACCTGGGAACTTTGGGGGGCATCCTGTGGATATGTATTCCTGGAGCCTAGAGGTTCACTAAAGCTTCTGCTCTCCTTATCTTATCTCCTACTAAATTGGCCTGGAGTTTTTTTCTCCTCAGTCTTTAAGGCATCACAGGAGCTACAGAACAAGGTTCTGGACTCTGTATCTTTATTCTAACAAGTATATGGTCTCTCGTGTAGAATCACAGAAATCAAAATTCATATGAACTAAAGGGATAGAAATATAAACTTAGATTTACCCACTTAATCTTTTATCTTCCACTAGTTTGCGAAGCTCTGACTGATCAGTTATCTGTTGACTCCATCACTCTTTTGCCTTTTTTTGAGTATACTGTTGCAAAAGAGCACTCTTCAACTTCTCAGTCGTAAGCAAAACAACTGCAAAAACCTTAAGAAATATCAATACATTTATTGGCGACTTGAGGGGAAGCAGGGTAAAACACATAATCAGTCACAGCTGAGGCTGGAAGGCACATCTAGAGACAGACTAATCCAACTCTGCTCAGACCAGGCTCAGATCCATCAGGCTGTCCAAGATGGTGTCCAGTTGGGTTTATATTATCACCAAGGATGGAGACTCCACAGCCCCTCTGAGCAACATAGTGTGTATTAACCATCCTCAGAGTATAAGTCCTTTTTAAACAGAATTTCCTGTGTTTAGCTTTAAACAGAATTTCCTGTGTTTCAGGTTGTGCTTACTGCTTCATGTCCTGTCAGCAAGCACCACTGAGAAAAGCGTGGCTCCATCTGCTTTACTCCCTCCATCAGGTATGTGTACACATGTCTAGGATTCCCCTGACCATTCTCTTCTCCAGGCTGAGCAGCAAAAACTCCCTCTGCTTTTCCTCTTAGGAAATATACTCCAGTACCTTCATCATATTTGTAGTCCTTTGCTGGCCTTTCTCCAGTATGTCCATGTCACTCTTGTGCTGGGCAGCCCAGCAGCAGACCTGCACTCCAGGCATGTCTCACTAGTGCTGAGCAGAGAAGGATCACCACCACTGACCTGCTGGCAGTGCTCTTCCCTGTGCAGCCCAGGAGGCTGTTGGCTGCCTCTGCAGTCAGTAATTGCCTCTAAATAACTGTTGACAAAACGCATTCCCTGTGTGAGCTGTAATGCTGAACCAACTCCAGAGCAGAACTGTGAAAAGTTCTGGCTGCAATTCACCTGAGCATCAGCCTGCCAGGCATTTGCAGTAACTGCAAACAGCGTTTTTTCAATGGTGAAATATTGAACTTCAGTGTACAGAAGGATGCAGGAGACCTGCATCAAATTCTCCAATGCAGAGAGACCCAAGTTACAGAAACTACAAAGAGGCTCAGCAACCCTGCAAAGCAGGACCTGCAGCAAAAAAACCACAACCCAGGGTATAGACCTGCTCTAGCACAGCCTATCAAGAGATTGCTCACCCTCCCACAAAGAGGCTGCTTAGTAATAGTCTGGTGGCAAGTAATGAAGGAAGTAATTCATCCAGTTAGCATTCATCAGAAGAGTGCAACTGCCCCAACAATAACATGGTAGATGAGGTTTCCCTGTGTTTACCCTTGACTGGCTACTGCAACAGCAAGAACACCACCTCACTGTGAAGCCTCTGTGTACCACTGCCAAGTATTTAATTAAACTGATTAAGAATACTAATCATACTAAGGTACCAGAACAAAGGTATAGAGGGAACCAAAGATGAAAAGACCAAGTTTCCTCTTGCACTGGAAACAGTGAGTGCCTAAAAAAATAATTACAAAAGCAGTATAATCTTATTTAACCAGAAAGTTAGCTACACACAACAGGTTACAAAACTGCTTTAGACTGTTGAATGTAAGTGCATTCAAACAATGCATTAATACAAACAAGCTGGTGCCATGAACTTACCTGCTTCATCTTGGGTATCAGGATTAATAGTAGTTAATACTCCATATCTTTTTCCCCAGGACTTAACATCAAAATAAACATTGCCTAACAGAAAAGAAATGTTTAGTTGTATAGCAAAGATGGGGCACATTGAGGAGGAGGAGGAGATAACATTTCCCTGAAAGCAAAACAAAACACCCTTCAACTCCCATTTTAAATTCTGATTTAGAAATTCCAAAATGCCACAAAAGTAGTAGCAGATATTTCCACATTACCTAGCTTTTAAGTATCTGTGCACATGCTTATTCTACACAGAATAATTTTGAAGTCTGGAAATCTCCTCAGGTTCCTCCCTGCCCATGCACAACCAGCAACCCCCTCCCTGACTGCAGAACAAGCTACTGCTATTCCAGTTACAATTCACTCAAATCCTTCTACAATCACCAGCTCTGCTAAAGAAAAATTCACTCATCGAGCTTTGCAGGCACATCTTTCACTGCACATAGGACACAAACAGCTCCTCTTCAGAGCTAAGAGGTTTTTTCAGCTCACTTGTAGAAACCAGGCCAGGACTTCCCCACAGGAGCCTAGATAGCAGTTTGTTACTGTAAACAATTATATTAAGTAATGAGCTACATTTAACTTAGAAATTGAGCAATAGTTGTTCTGCCCACTCATGTCATCACAAACACGTTGCTCACACCCTGTCTGTTAATCAAAGAAAGAAGCCCTGGCATAGGATATCTCATCTGATTCCAAAACAGGATTACTAAGAGCAATGACTTCCTGTACGTGTGCTGAACAAGGAGTTACCTTGCTTGAAGTCTTACCTTGGGAGGTTGCATAAGCTTGTCCATTAGCAATTATTGTTTTTATAAAGGAAATTATCTGAGGAATATTGTCAGTCACCCTCATATATACTGTAGGAGGGAGGACCTTAAAGAAAGAGTAACATCTCATTAATGTGACGAAACACACTGTTGAGGATTCCCTTTACACTAAGAAACAAACTTCAAAGAACATTCTCCTCAATTTTATCTTTAAAAAACGCCAAAACTGCAAGTATCATAAAAAGATCATAAGCAGCATTTAAAACAATACACACACAGAGAAAAAATATCCGAGGGGTGGCAAAAAAAACCCCAAATTTTCCCAGTGGTTTACTCCCTGCTTCTGGCAAGCATTCTGGACAAGAGGCAAAGTCAACTGAAGTCAATGAAAGAAGATTTGATATTTCCTATGCTTTCAATCAGGCTGTTTCTGCATTATAGTAAACATGCAGTATGTGTGAACCAAGGCTCTACTGCATGTGAAAAAATATACTGTTTGTAAAGAAATTTAACTTGTTCATTCCAAAGCTTGGAATTGCTTCTCCCCCCATTTCCTTACTCAGAAGGTGTGCAGTATCTTTCTAGAAGAATGAAGAAGTAAATCAGTACTCAGTTTCCAAGCAACAAATTTATTTTTTCAGGTCAAACTCTCAAAATCAGGTTCCTTACCAAAATAATAGCTTAAAAACACTCTTAAATTTAGAAACTTGAGTATTTGTACCTTTAAGGCAGCCATATCTTGTTTAAAGTCTTCTTCATAAAGACGAGCAAGAGCTACTGGCGATACATTCATCTGAAAAAGAGAGAAGCAGATTAGTAAGTCATAAATCAGAGTAATAATATAAAATATGGCAATCTTTCATCAGACAGCCAGTAGCTAATTGGGAGACTTAGGGAGCCCCCAAGGTAAAGAGTCAGAAAGGCTTATTAATCTAACATTCTCATGGAGGAGACGTAAGTTATAAATAACTTAAAAGTAGTATTTAATTTATGCTTCTCCATTTCCAAAATATTAATACATATTTTTAAGAGAAAGCAAGCAAAGACTAAAATAATAAATTCCTTCCCTCTCTCATTATTTTCCTCTTGAAAGGGTCTTCCATTTCAAGTGACAAAATATACTACAGTACACAGGATGTGAAACATATTCAACTTACTGGCAGGCAACACCAATACCACCTATATGTCAGAAAGATAGATCAGAGACTTGCAGAATGAGACAAGATATTAATTTTCAGTGATTAAGAAAAATAAGCTATTTCAGCAGATCATGGGTACTCATAGTTCTCAATACTAAAGTCAATCCCACGCTTTGCCAAGTCCAGCATTTCTTAAGCACCTTCTCTGCATTTCTCATTTGTGGGACAGGAACAGGATCCTCTCACAGAGGCAGCAACCAAGGGCAACCCAAAAGGAAAGGGAACTTGCACATGGTAAGGTACTTGGTCCCAAATATTCAGAAGAGGCCAGGGGTTGAACGACTCATGACAGCAAAGCCTGCCCTAGCAAGCAAAAGCATGGTATCAAAGTGTTTCAAATACACACTTTTACATCTCTGAGAATAAACTACTGGGGAGAAGACAACATGCTGTCAGCCTCTCCATCTTGCAGGTAACTGCATCATTAATAACATAAATCTCACTTCATCACTTCCAATTGATTACAGAAGCATCCTTATGGGTTCTGAATTTCAGAGCACAGGTGGCTACCACCATTTGGACAAGCTCCAGGACTAGGCAGGAGTTCTGGTGAAGACATTCCAGATGACTATGCAGCAATGAAATGAGGAAAATGCTCACCACTGAAAAACAAAGACATACTTCTGCCTACAGACCAGCATTCTTGTGCTCTTCCAGACCCCAGTGACTGGATTTGTCTCCCTAGGCAGCTCAGCTGCTTCTTTGATCAACAGAGAAAAAAAGGTGCCTATAGAAAGAAGATGGGGAAGTTCCTCCTGTCCAGACAGATGTTCAACACACAAAGAGACTCATCTATCTCTCACAGGACCACTGAGGGCATGCAGCATGTTCATCATAGACTAGATACACAGCTTTCAGGTTTCCTCCAGATGAATCCCACCAGAGGATGAAGAACAAGCTTAGGCATGTTGATTTCACCAATGTACTGCTTAAGGAACACAGGTCCCAAAAACAAGAGTAGGCTACTGAGGTAGAGGCCTTGGCCATCCAAACAAAATGGATGAGCAGGCATTCCAAAAAAGTCACCAAAAAAAGGCGCCATTAAAAGATTAGTTCATAGAACCAAAGAATGCAGTAAATGAATACAACTTCTTTAAGAACAACGTGTCATTTCCCCCTCCTCAAACATAAAATCTCCAAAGATGTTTTGACAATACGGCAAATTTTTTAAATGCACACACATAAATTTAAAATGCCTGCATCTGGGGGTGGTTTGTTTGTTTTTAAATTGTTTACTGCCTTAGAAAACTGCAAGTAAATAGACTAAGGGAACACACCTGTATTTCTCCAGGAGTGGTGTGCTAGTATTTATTTGAATGCAGTGCTTTATACTTAACTGCAAAAGTAACTGTTTAATTAGAGATTAAATAAAAGTGACAACTGTCAAATTGTCTGGCACCAAGAAACTATCTTAAAGCTTGCAACTGCAATTTGATCCAACATATTCACTTATGATCCTCATTTGAGTTTTAGATTCTAAAAACAAACAAAGCAAAATATTTAAAATGCAGAATAAAGCACAGAATACATTCTTAGCACTTCAGGGTTCAAAAAGTGTTTTTAACAGAATTAAAAAAAATTATTGGAATAATCATTCACCAAGCTCAGCTAGTAAAAAAGGCCAAATTAAAATCCAACGCAGAACTACTTACAGCCCCAGTCTTATCAAGACTGACCCCTACACTGAGTGTTAACTTTCTGTAGGTGACAAACTCAGACAAGCCTGATAAAGCTTCCCAAGGGGCTGACATTGCAGCTAGATGGTGCTCGGCACCTTCCAGGAACTGCCCTCAGCCTCAGGCAGTGGCAGTGCCTGGAATGACTGACAGCACACAACACTTCTGCAGAGCTCACCCAGAAGCCTCCTGACTGCTAAGTTCTGGGATAAGATAACTCACTGTGCTGAGGATTCAGCCAGGGTTTTTGATCCCTGCCAGCCTCCCAGGCAGGAGGAAGCAGGATGATCCTGGCTGTGGGTGCTGTAAGGCAGCCTTCCCTCCCTGCCTCTCCCCTCACACAGCTCTGCACCCACTTACCCACACACAGCTCTTGACACCCAGACCTCTGCACTCCCAGCCCCATTACAGCCATGCTAGGGGATCAGAAATCTCAACATTTATTATCTACTAATCAACCAAGTTAATTTTTCTACATACCTGGCTTAGAAAACACCAAAAGTTACAAAGACTGCAGCAAACACCTACCTCATTGGCTCTTTTTATTATCTTGTCATCTATGTCTGTGATTCCCATCACCATGATAACTTCAATTCCAAAAAACTTAGTCATTATTCTTCGAATTATATCAAACCTAACATAGGAGCTGGAAGAGAAAAAAAAAAAACATGAGCTTTTAAACATGCAGTAGTAAGAATAAACCTAAACAAAAATACCCAACAGCACTAACAGCCATGAGGACAATTTAGATACCCCAACACTTGCATAAACTGTTTTTCCAAAACCAGTTTACCACCTGCACAAAAGTCAAGAAAATTTCCCTTGAACTGGCCTACCCTCTTCTGGCATTAGTGACACATTACATCAATTTTTTCTGAGTGTCTTCTTTTGTTGCATCTCTTTATTCAAGCACTGAATGTTATCACAAGCCTCGTGTGAGGCAACAGACTCTCCGTAAGTGAGCAGTACGAAGTAAGACACAGATCAGGTATTCTGGAAATAAGTCCCTTGGGCTTTGTGTATTTTAATAGGTTTTCAAAAGTCATGTGGCAGAAGAATAGGGAGAAATAAAGCATAATTCAAATGAACTTTGCTTAGGGTTGAGTAAAAACAACTACCAGCCACCACTGAACTATTTAATTCACACACCACCACAGATCTTTTCTGATAGCAAAGACTAGCTCCTCTGTGGGTTATTTTGTTTTACTTATGTTTGATAATAGCAGCTATTCTCAAAATTATTCAGGTTCTTTATCACAAAGCAGTATTTAATGCTGATAGACCAATGTATGTACAAGCTTTACAGGGCTGTTGCAGCTCCTTCTCTTCACAGACTCTCCATTTTTAAGTCTCAAAACACACTTAGATTGAGTAAAACCCAATTATTAGGTGAGATACTAGAAGGTGACTAAAAACTCTGAGTCTGCCCTACAAAGTGATGAGAACCCTCAGCCTTCTTGGGCTCTCTTTTCTCCAAAGCTAGCAAGGAGACTCACAGACCTGCTGGTTCCCATTTCACCCACAGCACCACACAAACTGCAACTCCCGTGGCTGCCGGAGCAAAGAAGTGTAACCAAATACTACGAATGGATTTGCCCCCTTCCCCATAGCTGCACATGGTGGCACAAAGGTACTGATTTATGGATGTAATATACTATTGAAAAAAAATACTTTTCTGTTGTTGTTGTTGTTTGTGCCATGCCCATGTTGAAAAAAAGACTTTTTGAAAGCCTTTCTGCCAGGGAGATAGTTTTTAATGAATACCAGCTCACTGGGAGAAAGGCTCATCTAATGTGGTGACACAATTCCATAGGAATATTAAATTGGTCCTTGGATCCTGTTCAGAGGAACAATGCCAGCATCAAAAGCCTGATATTAGATTTAACAGCCCTGCAGTCACTGTGCCCAGAGCAGACACAAATTTCACACTGTTTGCTCTTCTCTGATCTTCCAACTGAATTGATGGAAGAAACATTGCAAGAGCCAGAGCAGATCTCCTAACAGCTCAGAAACCAGGGTGCTTACCACTTCAGGACTGAAAAGAAAAAAAAAAACCAAAACAAAACAGACAGTCAAAACCAGGGAATGGCAGAACAGACACAAGGGACTGAATGAAATCTCCTCTCATGCTTGGTTTTACTCTTATTTCCAAGCATCCAGCCAGGAACCTGGCTGCCACCCAGTATGATCAATGTCAGTCCCAGAACTGAGGGGGAAAAATAGTATTATTTGCCTGTCTTACTCTTTTCTTTATATAGAATGAGGCTTGGCTGTCATATGGAGGCATACAGAGCACCTGTTTTAAGACTGGAAGCACAACACACTAGAAAAAGTTGGATTATTCAGAGATACAAGAACTCCTTGTGGAGGGGAAGGTGGAGGGCAGAAAAATAATGTTGTTATTTTCAAATTCTTTTCAAGGATCTCAAGCTCTTTTCCATGACCCATTTCTGCATTATTACTTGCCACATTTGTTGTGGCTGCCACAAGTCAAATATAAGAAGAAGGGGGGGAAAGGGAACTCTAGTGAGAAGCTAACATGTTGCAAGAATAAAACAAAACAATAGTATTTGACAAGAGCAGCACAGCAGCAATGGCCACCGTGCCATTTGACTTCATGCTGTTTCCCAGTGCACCTCGTAGACCCCCATCAGCAGCACTCATTTCAGCTGTTCTATGGTTGGACCTAAGTTACTGAGGAAAACATAAACAAGTTTTAAAAACCAATGAGTAAGTAGAATCAAGAGTGCTCCACCATCCTGAACAAATCAGCTGAGCAACAGGATATCAACACTGACATGTGTAACACCAGAGATACTGGAAAGCAATAGCCAACTCCTCCCAGTCTCGAGGGTGTTTAAATGATGAGAAAAGAGAGCAGAAGATCTTCAGTGCAGGCACTCTGCCGCACAACAGCGCTAGAGGAACATGTGAACATGCTTAGAAGGCAGCAGAAGAGAGTATAATACATGGTGTATCTGCATGATACACCAAAGGCAATATTCAGCACTAACTATTCTTTCTTAAATCAGCAAGTGAAGAGGTCAAACCCAGGTGACGTGGATGTACAGCAAACTTCCACATAAGGAAAGCTTGAAACTGCTGCTTAGACACACGATAAGAACAGGTGGGTAAGAGAACAGGCAGAGCAAGCAAGGCCTTTCTATTCCCTCCTGTAACCAAATGAGTCTGAAGGCAAGACAACGCTGACAAAAACAGGCATTTAAAAGCCACAGAGATCTGCAAGACCAAAGGGTAAAATTACCCACCCCTATAAACGCTGTATTCTAGATCCACCATCCCCTTGGACAGGAGCACCTCTGCAATTACCTCCCCTGTTACACCACATCAGACAGACAGGCCCTACCATGCTAGAGAACCTTTACTGAGTGACAAAGAAACTTTTTACTATATTTTTATACAGTTTCTTTCAAGAGATGATTTTAAATCCTAATTATTTCAAGGTAAACTGTAATAGAGTCTGTATTACAATAACTACAAATTTAAATACACAAACTACTATGACTTTTAAAAAAATCTTAAAGTTTCCCTGCAGGTACTAAGTACAAACAAAATAATTCAAGATATTGTTTTCTTCATTTTTAGATCACCATTAAAAAGCTACATCAGTTTTCCTGCTAAGACTGGACACAAGCCAGGACGAAAAAGACACCACCACATACACGCAGCACTAACATTAGCACTGCCAACAGTATTTCTACATTTTATTGGGTTTGTATGGCCAGGTTTTGGTAGCCGGGGGGCCGTGGGGGTGGATTGTGTGAGAAGCTGCCAGAAGCTTCCCCCATGTCCAGCAGAGCCAATGCCAGCTGCCTCCAGGACAGACCTGCCAATGGCCAAGGCCAAGCCGATCAGGAACAACAGTAACACCTCTGTGATAACATATTTAAGAAGGAAAAAAACCCAAGTTATTGGGCAGATGGAAATTGCAGGCAGAGAGCACAGAGTGAGAACATGTGAACAACTCTGCAGACACTGAGGCCAGTGGAGCAGGAGGGGCAGGAGGTGCTCCAGGCACCGGAGCAGCCTGTGCCTGAAGGACTGTGCCCAATGGAAAAGCAATCCACACTGCAGCAGTCTGCGAAGAACAGTTGCCTGTGGGATGGACTCACGCTGAAGAAGCTCAGGAACAACTGCCTCCTGTGGGAGGGACCCTACAGTGGAGAGGGGGAAGGACTCCTCTCTGAGCAGCAGCAGAAACAACCTGTGACAAAGGGAGCATAACCCCCATTCCCCATCCTCCTGCACCACTGGGGAGGAGGAGGTAGAACTTGGGAAGGAAGGAGGGGTGGGAGGAACGTGTTTTTAAGATGTATTTTACTTCTCATTATCCTGCTCTGATTCTTCTACTAATAAATTTAATTAATAGCCCCACTTTGAGCGTTTTGCCTGTGACAGTAATCAGGAAGTGATCTCTCCCAGTCCTTATGTCAATTCATGAACTCTGTGTTGTATTTTCTCTTCCCTCTCTAGTTGCAGAGGGCAGTGACAGAATGGCTTTGGTGGGTACCTTGGCATGGAGCCAGGGTCAATGCACTACAGACTGGAATTTTAAGTCATCCCTTTCAGAGAATGAAGCAGCAGTTGTGCAGTACTGTGATGGCTCAACACTGACCAAAATTCAACACAAGTTTCTGAATGAAGCTTAGATAGGACCTGTGAAATCCCCTACATTAAAAGGGAATTCAATTACTGAAATGGACAATATCTGTTCTTCATACAGATGGCAATTATCTGATAAACCCCTGCTCTTCCAAGGAGCCCAACATATCTTGTTTCTAAGAATGAGGAGACAGAAGCTCAACAGCAGCCTGAGCTGTTGCAACTCCCTTCAGCTTTGCAGGAACAGCTGACAGCCTGCATGTCTGTTCACCAGGCATGTTTTAAACCAACTGGCAGCAGCCTTCTCTGGTGTATTTAAAGTACTTTTACAAAGTTCCTTAAAATGAAGCTGATTTACTATTGTAATGATCCTAATGAACTAAGCAGAAAATGTTGTACTATTCTGGATCTTTTTTTTTTTATTTTTAAATATAGTAAGCCACTGAACTATTACTATGCAAAAAGGCCTTTAAGCTGCCTGGGCTTCCTGGGATTTAAGAACCGATGTGCTCCTCTGCTAACCACAGAAGTACCTTTTTAATAGTCAATGCTGCATGGCTTTGTCTTGGTGCCGGCAGTGCCCAAACAAAATCTGAGCTCAAAACTACCATTTCACGTGGCCAAGATGCTCTGCTGCAGGACCACAGCTCCTCTGCGTGGGAGGGCACGTTATGCTGGCAGGATCTGAAACAACTCACCCTACCCAGACAGGCTGTGCACGTTCCCAACACACACACAGAGACACACACACACACACACATATACACACAGAGACAGACACACACACACTCACAGGTGTCTCTGCCTGCGCCAGGCAGCACCGACAGCCCCTTTACGGGCTCCCCAAGCCCAAGAGCAAAAAATACACAACAAACAGAGAGTGTTGCCCTTTGCACGGGGCGGGGGGGCCGGGCCCGTGTCCCAGGCAGGCTATGTGCCCGCACACCCGCCAGGGCCGGGGATACCCCCCATTCCCACCGCCTGGCTCCCTCCCCCCCGGGATCCGGACCCGACTCACCAGGCGTGCCCCAGGTGTGCCCGGTCATACACCGTCGGCCCGCAGCTGTACCTGCGGAAAAGGGGGAAACGGAGCCACAGACCCGTCAGGGCTGGAAGGGACACCATCCAGCCCAGCCCCCTGGGGCAGGTGGCTCTGGAACGTGTCCAGGCGGGTTTGGAATGTCCCAGAGAGGGAGACTCCCTTGGGCAGCCTGTCCCAGTGCTCTGCCACCCTCAGTGCAAAGAAGTTCTCCCTCGTGCTGAGGTGAAACTTCTGTGTTTTAGTTTATGGCTACTGCTTCTCGTCCCGCACCACCTGAGAGCCCGGCACCACCCTGCTGGCCCCGCCAGAGATTCACACGCATTAATGAGGTGCCCCCGCAGCCTTCTCTGCTCCAGCCCCGTAACCATCCCTGCGGCCCCCGCTGTACCCTCTGCACAGCCCCGCGTTCCGGCAGCCCAGACTGGGGCCCGGGAAGGGTCTCGGGACACGGGAAGGGTTTCGGGACCCAGGAAGGGTTTCGGAACACGGGCCGGCCCCCCGCCTTCGCTACCAGGTCGCCACTCCCTCCGTGGCCAGCACCAGCGGCTCCTTGCTCCGGCTCCGGCTGTTGTACGCCACGATCCCGC
>VXBX01000133.1:0-14251 GCA_013400415.1 Scytalopus superciliaris | reverse complement strand
TTTTTTTTTTTACACTCTACAAAGATCCCAACTGTCTACTTAATTGGACTTTTTGAATTTGATGAGTGTCACTTCACTCTCTTTTCTTTAGGCTCAGCCACACAAACATCAGCTTGAGCTATAGTTTTCTAAGTTATTGTGCAAGACGAATACTGTACTAAAAATATGCTGTTACTCAAACTTTGAGATATTCTCTCCAGAGTCTGAATTTTCTGATATGAGATTGAAATTAATAGGAAGTGCCCTTCCTGTGTTTTTTAGGTTGCAAGGCTAATGAGTTTACCTTCAGTGGAGGGGAAAAAAAGGGGGGGGAGGGAGAGAGACAAGTTTGCATTTTTAATTTCCCTGAATTAAAAAAATACCCAAGGGGTTTTTTTTAAAGGAATTGCATCTAGAACCTGGCAACTTTGGCAAGTTGTACTTTACTCCATACTTAGAACTGATGGAAATGCTTGTGAAGGAGCTGAGTTCAAAGATAGACTCACTTACTTTAAGTGAAGTTATTTTTATATAGAGAAAGTGAATAGCTCTAATTAGAAATGTATACAGCTATGTCACATCTAACTAATTCACTACAACTATATAAAAACAGCCTATATACATTCAACACTCAATTTGAACAATAACTTTGCAGTATAATACAAGAAGATAATTTACTGATTTATGATTAGGACTTTCATATACTACAGCAAAGTGACTGTCAATACCAATTTTGAAAAAAAATGCACACTTCACAACTAAGTTTTCAAATCAGCTTGTTAGGAAATTCAGTGCTTTATGTACAGCAAAAACATGGAGCTGAAATACACATGCAAATTTCCTTTTTAATACTAGTTATACATTTCATTTTGAATGGAAAATTTCTAAATGGAACAAAAACTGAAAGAGGTTAATCAAAGAAAAACCTTATAAAATGCTTTAAATGTATTTTCTCTAAGTTTCGATGATATCATCACTTTCAAAAGAATTTGCTTATTCTAAGGCCTTGTATCAAAAGTTTTATTTCATAATATACTATCACACAAGCAGATATTCTCACCTACTTTTTCAATATTTTTCCCCCCACATAATATCAATGGAAAACCTTAAGTAGCACTGGTATAAACCAGAAAAATTACCTAACTATGCTCTGGCTAGGACATGAGTTGAGAGGAAAGGAAAAAAGATAACTGAAGTCATAGGCAAACACCAGTCTGCCCTTTACCCTCTTGCTATGACAAACTCCCCAGACATCTTGTTAAGAACAGCACCTGTGTTGTCAGGGCAATGCAAAGAGCAGAGAACTAGAGGCAGGACTGGAAGAAGCCCTTTTCTTCTAAACTTTAGGTAAAATATAATTTGTATGTGATTTATAATTTTTAGAGACCTTCAGTACATTTCCTAAAGATAAAAGAGGAAAAGTTTCAGCTATGAAAATAAACACAAATCTCACCTTATTATGTTCATACTTGTATGGGATTTTGAGGGTATCCATGGCTCTGATCATGGCCTGCATTGCTGTAAATATATTCTGGTACACCAATTTCGTAAAGCCCCTTTTGTCTTCATCAGAGTAACCTGATCCATGAATGATTCTCATCTGTTTGATGAATGTGCTTTTGCCACTCTCTCCTGTGCCTGCAAGACAAATAATAATAATATACTTCAGCAACTGGACACAAACATGACTCTGCACAAAGCAGACAGCTTGTTCAGTGCAGGGCAGAACACTGTCAAGTGGTTATGGTGCTTGCTACAAGGATCAGTTCAAAATCAAAACAGCAGTAACACAGAAACAACTGAAGCAACACCAAATTAAAACTTTTATTTTGAAGACAAAACAGAAGTAGAAATAAAAAATATAGCAATGAGTTAATAACTAAACTAATAACTAAAACAAAATATGAAAAATAAAAAAGTGGGGTTTATTACAAGCAAATGAATTGAACAAGGGTTTACTAACTTAGGGGTTATATTTTTTCTTTTTTTCTAACCCATAGGCATATCACGCAGTAGTGAGCTGCCTGATCCTGTCTGGACCTGGTGCCAGGGTAACATATGGCTAGGAATAAGGAAATTGTAAAATGGATGAAGATGTAGTTAAAGTGAACCCCACTGCCACGTGGCCAGCCACGTGGACATATGGAGGCTGCCATGTTGCCCAAGACCCCGCCTCCCAGCACAGGCAGCGAGGGCAGCGCAGGGCAGGCACAGCCAACCAGGGCAGGCACAGCCAACCAGGGGGAGGGGAACACCCCCTCCTGTTACACAGATGGGGTGTTTTTTGGACACTTGATAGCCTGGGCACCCAACACATCTGTGATTAAAATTTCCTGCTTGTTATATTTCTTTGTTTCACAGGTTATTTTTTGCCGTTTTCTAAATTTAAGAAAAGAGATTTTTCTCACAAAAATATACTCTCCAAAAAATCTAGAATACACCACTGTGAGAAAAATCTCATTTATTAAATTTAGAAAATGGAAAAAAATAATCTGTGAAACAAAGAAATAAAACAAGCAAGGAAAAGTCTAATACAGTGCGCATCAGGTGCCCGGGTCCCGAGGGTCCCAAGAACACACCTCTTAATTCAAAAATCATGCTTTTTAAAAGTTCCCAAGGTCCTGCCTTATTCGTGTAACAGAAGAGGCGTTCCCCCCTCCCTGGTTGGTTGTGCCGTGCTGGGAGGCAGGGCCCCCAGCAGCATGGCAGCCCCCATGGCTGCCCATGTGGTGAGAGGGGTTTCCCTATCCATATTCATCTTACAGTCTCCTTATTCCCGGCCGCATGTTACCCTGGCACAAGCTCCAGACAGGACCATGTGCCTCACAACTGCACGGGGACGCCTATGAGTTAGACAAAATACGCCTCTAAGTTAGTAAATCCCTGTGTAATTCATTTGCTTGTAATAAAACCGATTTTTTTACTTCTCATACCACTGTGTATTTAAAATTATAAGCATAAATTTACATTCCTGAAGATATAGTTCTCAACTATAGGGAATTACTATGAGATATTCTATCACAAAAATTCAGAGTAAGAAAAAAATTAGCTTGCTTGGCCAACTTTCAGGACATTATGTTAAGCAGCAATACACACCTAATACATAAATTTGTTAGAAAGCCAAATAATATAACAATTACAGTTGTGCATACTTCCACCTCAGAAATATATAAAATCAGCTTTAAGTAAAATTTGGGTCATATTTGTTAATGGAGAGTCATTACTTTAAATTTCTTTGCATCTTTGCACTTTACACAAAGCACAAATAAATTTTAAATTCTGCATGTTTTACAATTTAAAATTTGTTTGTTTGGAATTTCGCACAAAATATATCACACAGAATTTTTTCCTTTGGTCCAATTCTCTCTCTCTGATTAGGAGAACTTATCTAAGCAAACAAATCATATGAATAATTGGAGGAGTTGAAATTTAAAGCAAACAGTTGCACAGCCACATGAATGCTGTATCTTCACCTAGCTACTTAGCTCCCTAAAAAATTCAATTAATTTACCTATGTGAAGTATTTCTTATCCTTTCAACCTAGATTTTATTTTGATAGTTTTTATAAAGCTTTCAGGCCTCATTTAGGATCTAATATTTGGCTCCCAGGACAAAGAACGCCTTATGTTTTACATGATATTTTAGGTGTTTTAGAGTAGTGTATTTCACAAGCAGTGCAATGCAAGGTTAAAGCATGATTCTGTGCTTGCAACTCTTAAGTACTTCAGGTAGTACACCACAAAATATAACCTTGAAGTATCTAAAAGATTTTGGTTTTACTATACATGACTGTTCATTCAACTCCTGCTTAATTTTTTGGCTAAGGCAGTTCCTGCTAAGGCCTGATGTATGCTGGGAGCAGCACCATTAGGTCAAAGTCAATGCACCAGTTAGGCAGAATAGGTGGTCAGAAAGAGCCATTATACAACCATTATCACCTGCAAATTGTCTCCTGCAGCCATTATCTTTTGTCTGGCAGTTTCCTCAGAATCTGCTAAAGTATGGAAATGGTATAGACCAAATTTCCAAGCTGAAGAGTATAAAACATAAGCTTACCCAAAAAGCTTTTGAAGTGGCTCCAACAGCAGCTGGACTGCTGAGGCTTTCACACTTTCCAGTGTGATACAGGAGATGCCCGCACCATGATGGAAGAGGAAGGATGAGCACTCTCACTGTCGGCTAGGTAACTAATTATTTTCTTTTGCTCATAGGTACACGATATTGAGAGTTATGGGTTATAAGTTATGAAGCCTTATGACTTCAATGGTGAGTAGTCGGGGCTAAAGGGGATTGAGCCTGTTTATTGTATTTCTTAATGAGACCATGATATAAAGTATGTTGTCCTGAAAATTTGAGATCCAAATGGACCATGACACTGTGGACTTTGCTTTGAAACCTTCAGCCCCACCTCCCACATGTATAAACCAAATTTTTAACACAAGTCTTCCTTACAGACACATTCCCAGAAAATCAAGCACAATGTTATATACAGGCCTATTTTACTTTTTTTTGTGGAAACACAAATGGTTGTTGCTGCAATGAAACAGACCATCTCTGCAGGGCATTAACCAACCACCAGGATGTAATCTACCAGAGGGGAGAGACCATGTCTTTTTTTCAAGAGCTGATAAAATTACAGACCCAGGCAATGTTGAACTACTGCATGCTAAAAAAAAAATAGCGTAATTTTCCCCTTTTTCTGACACCTACACAATGGAGTCATGTTCTTATATATATGAAGTGAAATAAAGCACCATATTGCACATTGCCTTAATCCTGTAATATTTTCCATTTTTTCCCTGCAAGATATGTCACATATTTAGTACAAGTCTGTTCAATATGAACTCATAAAACAGAATAGTATATGGTATACATTTTTGACAGGATTGACTCATTAAAAACTTTGTTTTAACTAATACATAAGAAAATAATTTGCACCAAATCTCTAAATCATTGAAATACAAAGTAATTTCCATGTTTGGTCAAAATATTGCTTCTTTAAGAAGAAATCCATATTCCTAAAAAAAATATAATCATACAATACAAATATAGCCACTGAGATGGTAAGAATGTAATGAATGAGTTATCTTTGTTCCTGAAATCGCATGCAGGAGTTGAGACATTCTTGTTATCTAAAAAGCATGTAGAGAGTGGAGACAGTCTTGGGTAATTTAACACCACAGGTATCCACTAAAATAAACAACTGGGTGCTGATGATAGAGAGATTTCACAAGAACAGGGGTCAGACTTCCTAGAAGATAGCTGAGGAAGACTTCAAGCCTTCATCCCAGCGACCCCCCAAAGAGGCAGATTACGACCACCTAGCAACTGCCGGCGCAGGCACACACAACGCAGAGGATACCGGCCGACACAGAGATAAGAACCAGAAACTGTATAAATAAAGGAGTCCTTCCCCGTTTCCCGGCCGCCGAGCGTGCTGTTTTGCTCTTTTATCGCTTGCTAATTCGTTTACTAATAAATTCTATTTTTTATATATACAAATTGGCTCCTCCAATTTGTCACAGCGTCTATAACAAGAACATGTTTGTATTATCTATTCTGTTTCAAAATAAAACTTGAACCTTGTAATTCTTTACTGGGAGTTTAGATAGCAATTAAAATCATACACAATTGGAAATAAAACATGCTAATAAAGCCATCTGCATTACATTAGAGAAAACAGTACATCAGATTATTTACTCTTTGTAAGTCTATAAAAATTGCAGTATATAGATAAACAAGATTTAAAAAACAAGAAAATAAAACCAATGAAATCTATCTCTTAGTCAGTTTTGTGATTCTTTAATTGGGTGACAAAGTACTAAGGCTTTGTCAGCTTAAGGCTGATAATAAACTGTATTTGGAAGTCTAATGGTATTCTAAAATTTCCAAAAATTGTGATTCAGTGGTGCTGAATTAAAACTATTTTTACTCCTACCTTCATTTTTTCTAGAAGTCTGTAAGAGAACAGAACTGGATCCAATGTCTTTGTTTATATAGTCACACATACATATACAAAAAAGAAAGTATAATACTAGACATACATATATAAAAATGTCAATTCTCTGTGCTTTCTGAAGTCTGTCCCTTCTTAGGTCAATGCTCAATAAACAGTCCTGTTTCTTCCTGCAGACTGATCTTGTGATTAAGCCAGAAGTCAGAAGCAACAGTAAAGAAAACATTTCCAGCCCTCCTTAACTGCATGGAGTGTCACATGTCCTGCACTTTGATCATAACAACCCCATAGACGTTATAGGCTTTGGAAGAGTGGCTGGAAAGCTGCCCAGTGGAAAAGGACCTGAGGGTAATGGACAGCCAACTGAACATAAGCCAGCAGTGTGCCCAGGTAGGCAAGAAGATCAATGACATCCTAGCCTATATCAGAAATAGTATGGCCAGCAGGACTAGGGAAGTGGATCACCCGCCCCCTGTATTTGTCACTGGTGAGGCTACACCTCAAATACTGTGTTCAGATTTGGACCCCTCACTACAAGAAAGATATCAAAGTGCTGGAGCATGTCCAAAGAGGCACAACAAAGATGGTGAAGGGTCTAGAGCACAAGTCTTATCAGGAGTGGCTGAGGGAGCTGGGGTTGCTTAGTCTTGAGAAGAGGAGGCTTGGGGATACCTTATCACTCTCTACAACTACCTGAAAGGAGATTGGTTGGTGTCAGTCTNCAAATCCGTCTGTGGCATGCATTCATACAACAGTAAAGGTTTCAGTTTCTAAAGCATTTGCATTTGTCTCTTCATTCTTATTGCTCTACCATCTTTGACAAGATTTTTTCCATTCCTTAAAGTGTGTGTCAATTACTACAGACAAACAAAGCTTCCTCTCCTTTTATGTTCCCCCGTGTTCTCCTTTTTATAGATATCCATTGATATTTTACTATCTCACAATTTTATCTTAAAAACCATTAACAATTATTTCCATTGTTTTAATCATTGTTCTGCAACCTAAATGCCATTTTGAAGGTATGAGAGTGCAATAGCTGAGGTCCATTGCGACATGAGAGTATATTCTTTTTCAAGTAGTGTGTGTAGTAGCAGTGGGGAATCCCACAAAATAAATCCAGTGAGATTCGTAATCTAGTGTTATAGTTTCAAAATATTTCATGGATTCTTTTTTTCTTTTTTGTCTCCCTTACCAACACAGAGGTTTGGGAGCTGAAAGCCCAAGCCCCACTACCGGCTCCTAGAAGCAGCTAACGAAAGGATGGCTGATAGCTTTGCATTCCAACTTAATGGCAGGGGAAGAGGGGGGAAAGGTGGGGCAGGAGGGGAGAGAGGTTTTCTCCAGGTTTTTTGCCACACTTCTTTGCTCTGGCTGCAGCACGGGTGCAAGCCACCATTTGCTGGGCTGGTGGAGGTGCTTGAGCTTCCTTGGCTCAGCCCCCCAACTCCGCACACCCTGGTACGGTCTTTGGAGATAGAGCAGTTGCTGCAACCTGGATTTGCTACAGACTCCCTGAGGGCTGATGCCACAAGCAAAGACATTGCTAGAACACCCAAACCCACACCAAACACTTTTGGATAAAGGACGAGGAGAGAGTCTTTATGCTGCCCATGGGAAAGGTTTAAGCACATCCCCTGTGACTACACTTTTCCCACGTGAATTTTTTGGAACCAGCCTCGCTAGAGTTCATGAGTGACCTTTGCGGATGCTGCTGCCTCCTGCTGTCCGTAAATATAACTGCACCGAAAGGACAGAGAGGACTTTATTTGTTTGAAAGTTTTGGTTATGGTGTTGCTATTTGTTCTGTTCTGGTTTTGGTTATATATATATATTTGTAGTAAAGAACTGCTATCCTCTTATATACATTTTCTGATTAAAGTCTCTTAATTTCAAAGGTCATGGTGGTTTTTGAGAAGAGGCCTCCTTCCTAGTCCAGATATGCATCTTAGTTTTCTTTTAAACAGACATGGGAATCAGACCCACAACCTTGGCATTATTAGTACTATGCTCTAACCAAGTGAGCTAATCCTGTGATGTGTAGACACAGTGCTTAGGGACATGGCTTAGTGGTGGACTTGGAAGCATTAGGATTACAGTTGGATTCGTGAATATAAAGGGACTTTTTCAACCTAAATAATTCCATGATTCAGTGTACAGGGGCAAAGTGTGAAAAGCAGTCCTAGTAAAAAAAGAGATAATGGAAAATTTCCATCAGAGTGCACTAAAATAGGACAAAAGAATATGAACTAGAGATCTAATAGAAATTATGGGATTGCATAGAAATTATTAGGAAGTAAATAAAATCATTTTCAGCACAATATACAGGAACTTACAAAATCTTAACGTTAATAGCCTCTCTTAGATTGTTATGATCAAGGGGAAGAAAGTCAATATTTTTATACTGTTACTCATAAAAAACCCCACACAGAAAGAAAGTTTCAAGTTGTTTGTTTGGGTTTTTTTAAACTATGAGATCAAATATTTCTGTAAAAGAATAAATCCTCTTTAGGTGCATGAACTCATGGAGGAAACATAATTGATCTTAAATTCTTTTAAGTCTCTAAATCAGATAAAATGGATTTAGAGGCTACAGTTTAAGTAGGATTGGAACATATGAAAGTGTCTTGTGAAAAACAAACTCTGGGAAATGCAACAGAAGTTAAGAATGTTTTCTTTTTTTCTCAGACATGTCCTGGACACATAAGCATAAACTACAGATAATAGCCTATAATTACTAAAAAAAAAAAAAGCCTAGCCCTTTTAGATGTATAAAAAAGTAACAACATAACAACACTTTTGCCCTAAAGGCCTTTAATGTTTTATTATAAAAGTCCCTTTGAAAACAATAATTTTTCAACACAAGAAAAAATAGTAATTATAAACATTATTCCTTCCACTAACTTCATGATTTCTGATTATCAGATTCCCTGTATAGCTTCGGATATCATTTTGTAGAATTTAGAGATCTCCATTCACCACCAAAGAATGAAGTGTCACCTCCACTGACTGTGCATGCTATTCAGACACAGCTCTGTCCTGGTTATAGTGACCAGGACTAGTTTGTCACTGTGTGGGTGTGGCTAAGACTGTGTATTCTACACCATCTATGTAATTTCTCATGAACTGTTAACAATGGATCATTTGCAGCAGCTTCCTGGGGCACACCTGACCCCTCAGGCTACAGGGTGGGTGCTTGGGAACTTCTGTGAGATAAGAAAGGTTTCCTGTCTTCACACCAATGACTCGGGTGTGGTAAAGCCCCTCTGGAGAGCTGTTAGCACCTCCACACCCAGCCTGAGGGGTCATGTCTGCTAATGGGCCATCAGGGTTTCCAAAAATATGCCATGACTCACCCTACACAGTAACTCACCCATTGTGAAACTCCCCACCCTGGGGGAGGTACTGGGCACTCCCACCTGAACCGAAGCATATATATACTGGGGGTTTTGGGACTGGACTCAGACTGGACCAGAGCCTCAGCAAGACTGCAACTGCCACTCTTGACCAGACCGTGACCATCATCCTCAGGAACAGGTTTCCTTTTTCCTTTTACTGTGTACTCAAGGGGGCCGGGTGGTGCTCAGCACAGGGGCTGGTGAGCTCCATTCTGTTTGTGCCCCAGGGTGCTGGGTTACACACCTGTTTTTGTGGGTCAAATGGGCTTTTTCCTCTGTACCCTTGTACTTATTGTGAACTTTTTAATAAATTGTAGTTCTGACTTGCAGTCTTTTGTGAGTTGGGTTCATTTCTCCTGCTGGTTTACATTTAAACCAGCACAAGCTCCTTCATACAAACCCACACCTAGCTAGCTGTTCAATCTCCTACTGATAATCTTTGAACCATGTAAGTAAACAGACAAGAACTTCAGACCACTTTCAATAATAATAATAATAAACCACTTACCAAATTTACTGATTTCAGTAGTACAGAAAATATACAGTCACACTTCTTCAAAAAATAAAGTTACAGAACGGCTTGGAAAAATAAATTAAGTGATAATGACCTCAGGAAAGGTTAATCATAAAAACCTTATTAAGGACTTTATTCTTGCATCCTTACTCTTTAAGTAGTCCCAACAAATTACTGCAAACTATGGCTTTATTAATGTGAATAAGGGCACAAAACTTAAAGAGAATATATTGCAAGGGGTTTTAATAATTTCAGAGGCATTCTTTAAAAATAAAGAATAAAAAGCATTAAATGCTATAGAAAAAAATTCTGCACATCACTTAGTAACACAAGTATGTAAATAGCTTTTTTAAACGGGAAGGAAGAGTCCAAGAACTAAGTTACCATGGTGTGAATAGCTACCACATATCAGCTGCTCCACATTAATTTTTTTTCCATGTGTAACTTAATTATGTACAAATAACAAGCTTTATAAATTAATTTATTAACCCTCTTTAATTTCACTAAATTCTACTGGACTCAATATTTAATAAGATTAAAGATGTTTAAATGCTGTCCTGAACAGTGACTCCATCTTTGTTATACAGCATACTAACAAATGAAGTCAAATCTATTTAGTGTTCATTCTAATTTTCTAGTAACCACTATATTTTTTAAACTAAACTGTCATGTGAAAAGAACAGAACACTTAATTTTTCCACTAATTCCCTATATTTAGTCTAATGCAGCTCTACTGTTACAAGTTTATTATTCTGTTCTAATGCTTTTTAATTTCTATTTGAGAAATAGTCCCTTGCAAGATATCACAAAAATATATGTACAGGTCTTGATCCTATTAATTTCCAGTTCAGTGGTGAAAAATCCATTTACCTAAATGAGAACAGGTTTGAGCCCGCTGTGGTTAAGCCAGCTATATGTGACATCTATCAGATTGGTTCCTGTGGTGGGTTGACCTTGGCTGGCCACCAAGTGCCCACCAAGCTGCTCTATCATTCCTCCTCTTCAACTGGACAGGGGGAGAAAATATGATAGAAAAGTTCATGGGTTGAAATAAGAACAGGGAAATTACATTCATTGTGCAATCTTAACAAACTTCACTTACATCAACGAAAAGAATTCCCCTCAGCAAAGTCAAAATAACATGTTCACAACATCGACAAATGTGGATAATTAACACACATTCCACCCCTCATTCTTTCACCAGAATTACAAGAACAAAAGTTCTCACAGTTGTTCTGCTGTATAGCAGTGTTCAGTTCATGTTTTTCCCATTACCTCTCCTAATTACTACTCATCTCTAATTCCTTGATAGCCCCCACTTTGGGCACCACAAATGCCTGTGGTTGATTTGCCTTGGCTGGCCATCAGGTGCCCACAAAGCCGGCTCTATCACTCCCCTCCATCAACGGAACAGGGGGAGAATATACCACAAAAAGCTCATGGGTCGAGGTAAGGACAGGGAGATCACTTATCACTTACTGTCATGGGCAAAAGAGACTCGAATTGGGGAAATTATTTTAATTTATTGACAATTAATTGTAACAGTAGGATAGTGAGAAATAAAAACAAAACTAAAACCACTTTACTCCCATCTCTCCCTTCTTTCCAGGCTCAACTTCACTCCTGACTCTTCTACATGCCCTCCCTGAGCAGCCCAGGGGAATGTTCCTTCAGGACACGTACACCTGCAGTGGTGTGGGGTCCTACACAGGCTGCAGAGGGACAGGCTATTTCACCATGGTCTTCACCACAGACTACAGGAGAATATGCCCTTGCACCTGGAGCACCTCCTCCCCCTCCTTCTTTGCTTGACCTTGGTATCTGCAGAGTTGTTTCTCATGTTTTCTCACTCCTCTCTCTCAGCTGCTGTTGCACAGCATTTTTTACCCTTTCTTAAATATATTACCACGGAGGCACTACCAGCTTTACTGATTGTCTCAGCTTTGTCCAGCAGCTTGGAGTTGGCTGAAACTGGCTCTGCCCAATAAAGGGGCAGTTTCTGGTGAATTCTCACAGCAGCCACCTCTACACCTGCCCTGTAAACCCAATACAGGGAAAGAGATTATATTAAAGAATAATGTCTTGGCCTTTGCTAGGAAGGATTGCTAACATAGAAAGATGCATCTATTCATATTTACCATTACAAATTTTACTGGCAATCTTAGAAACCAATACACGATGCAATTACACTATGATTTGTTTACTTGAAATTATCATCTTTATAATTAAATTCAGGATATATTTATTAATTTTCTTTGAAGCCTTTGATTCAAATAAATCACCCAACAATGTAACACTGTTAGGCAAGTATTCCTTTATTCAGTGCCGAGAAAGTGTGCTGGGGGTGTCCCACCATAAGCACATCCACCTTGGTATAGAAATAGAGGATTTATATATATTTTAACATCTTTAAATCCCTCCCCATCCCATAAACCATTATGCTTTTCTCACAAATCATTAAGTTTTTCTTGAATTTTTGTTCTTTGGCTCTCATGGAGCAAGACTACCATCTAACATCTTTTATCTGGAACTATAATGTCTTTGGGTGGTCATTTGGTCCCATTATTGTCTTCATCGCTTTGTTCTCTGACTGAACTTTCCACATTGCAGTTTACAAGTGCTGACTTAGTGGTTTCATATCTGATTGTTGCAAGACCCTTCCGTACATTTTGGTTAAATATAATCTAAAATTCCTCTATCTAAACAATCCCCTGTTGACTTAGCTTCCAGGGGGGCATAGGTTACTGAAACTAATCTAGACCACACATTTCTTCAAATCTTTGTTCTCTGTTTTCAAACAATATTTGCTGTTACAAACTAACAGTTAAGATTAAACAGTAGCTGCAAAGTTATAAAGTTCAGGCGATAATAGTAAGGCTACAAAATTCCTAAAACTATTTAAAATTAAGATCATCACCATATAGCTTCTTTCCCCATAAAAGAAAAATTATCTGAGATTCGCTTGGTCCATGATGATGGAGAATGACTGACAAGGAAGTTCATGATTTAGATTTTGATGTCCTGTGAATTCAGCTAGCTAATTTCCAAGGTCCAAATCCAATTTGTTTCAGTTTTTCACTTATTTTGCTTTGTCTTCTTCATCTCACTTAATAAACAACTATTTTTCCTATTATTTAAAAAAATACATGACCTACAGCAATGTTCTTTTTGTGCAAACTAGTATTCAAGCACTAGGGACAAGTTATTATTCATTGTACATAAAATACTATTTAGAGATGTCTAGCAAATATAAGCCTTTTACCTCTTAAGCTGTGAAACCAGGGAGGTAAAAATCTATGGCCAGGTGTCTCAGTTTAGAAGAGAACTAGGATTTCTATTTGGGCTAGAAGAGGGGGCCTTTTCCCAAACAATCACCATGACCTTTGAAATTGAGAAACTTTAATCAGAAAAATGTATAGGGAAGGGTAACAGTTCCCAACTACAAATATATACATATAACCAGAAAACCAGAAGAGAAGCAAACAGCAACACCGTAACCAAAATTGTCAAACCACTTGTCTTTTCTCTCCCCCCCTTTCAGTGCAGTTATATTTTATGGACAGCAGGGGGCGATGCCGCACCTTGGGAGGCCACAGCTGAAAAAGTCACTCCGAGGCTCCAGCAAGACCAGTTCTGAAAACTCACGTGGAAAAATGGCAGTCACCAGGGATGGGCCAAATCCCTTCCCGCGGGCAGTGTAGAGGTTCTCTCCCAGTCTCTTGTCCAAAAAAAGGTGTTGGGGCTGGGGGGTGGAGGGCCAGCAACTCCCTGCTGGTGACGTTGGCCCTCAGGAAAAAGTCCACAGCAAATCCAGGCAGTTGGCAACCACTCTGTCTCCAGAGAACAGCCCAGAGCACAAAGAGCTGGGGGTCCGTGCCAAAGGCAGCTCCCTCTGAGTGCCTGCACCAACCCAGCAAACATGGCTATCCCCACACCCGCACAGCAGCCAAGAACAGCGAGAGCCAAGTGTGGCAAAAAATCCTCTGTGCCCCCCACCCCACCATCCCCAGCCTTCTCCAACCATTAGGTTGAAATGCCAGGGGCTATAAACTATCCTTTGTTAGCTGGTTCTTGGAGCAGATAATGGGAGCTGGGGCTAGAATGTTGATAAGGGAGAGAGAGAAAAAAAAATTCTAGGAAAGATTTTGCAACCATAACACCAGGGCCTAAGGCCTGGCTATGTTAGCATAAGCTTTAGAACTTAGCATGAGTGTGACTTTGCAAAATGGAACCACTCGAAAGCAGGAGAACTACCCAGCTGAAAGGGTAAGATAAAACCTGGAAAGTAGCGCTTCATCACATAGCAGTGGTAATCGATGACTTTACAAAGGGGCTGATGGATAGGTGGTGGGGTAGTTACTTGAAATGATAAGACTGTAATGACCATGTAATAGCAAGTATAGGAAA
>VXBX01000132.1:44382-54576 GCA_013400415.1 Scytalopus superciliaris | reverse complement strand
CCCTTCCCTTCCCTTCCCTTCCCTTCCCTTCCCTTCCTTTGATTTCCTTTTCCTGTCCCCTGATCTCTTCTCCCTTCCTCTCCCCTCCCCTTACCCTCTTCTCCCTTGCCCTTTCCTTCCCCTCTCATTCCCTTCCCTATGGCCTGGCTTCTTTTGTCCATAGGCCAAAATTATTTGTCCACAAATGTGGCAAAGTACTGAACTCAGTACAACCATCATGGAATGTGGCCAATCACAGTTACTCTACAGACAATAATATTCAAAACAGTTAAATTACAACAAGATTCCCTAGGGATAGATGTAGACCCAGGACAGGAAGAGGAACTTGTCTTAGAAAAGTAATGACAGATCCTGCTAAGCTACTTGAGATGTCCGCCACACCAACATCTGTGTCTGAGTTCAGGTGTCAGGTTCAATTTGTAGTCAGCACTTGAGTATTTAGTTCATTTACCAAAATGTGAAGGTCTACTATTATCCATAAAATGCATGATAATTTAAGAGGGACTCCTGTTAGGCCAACTACTCCTGTTGAGTAATTTACTCAGTGCAACATTGCAAGTGAATAGTTCTCTTGGCCATTTCTGATTGCCTTTATAAATAACAACTTCTCATTACTGCAACAAAGGCATATGCAATCTCAAAACTGGCAGGAACAATATGTTCACTACTGGGAAACCAATGGTATGTGGATACCTTATTTACACAAATACAAAAGATTAAGTCATGTGTTTCCCAGATGCAAAATGGCAGCTAATGTCCCACAAGTATTTGTTGGTTTATGTCTTTACCATTATGTAAGATAAAAGTTAAAACCTTCCTTTTATATGACTAAGTAGATTTCTCCCTTCCTCACCTTTCATGATCTCTTCCTCTCTCACAAAAATCATTTGTGAGATAATATGCAGCAAGTAAACAGGAATAAAACATTTTGAAGAACAAAGTGAATCTTTTATGAGTTATGAGGTATAACAAGTCTTGTGTATTTTAAAACATAATGGTCTGATTTCTGTTTGCATCATTGTGGTGATGCCTTTTCTTGCAAGGGCAGCATAAGAGATTTTACAGTAAGTATAGAGTTGGACTCTGAATAATAAGTTAGTGCATATGTGTACTGTATATTTATATCTATTAACTGCTTTGAATCCAGGAATTGATGAAGATAATTCTATTTTAAATTTTCTCTTTTGTTTCTTTCTTCTTTTTGAATAAGGTCTTTGATTGCAAATCATTTACACATACTTTGAGAGAGAGAGACCTTTAATAACTGATCAAAAAAAAAAAGAAATTAAAGAAAAGAATAAATTTCTATCACCTAACCTTAAGAATGTTCTGTTAGTGATAATGACATGACACATTTGAACTTGTATGATAAACAGTAAAAGATAATGAAATGAAGATAAGTTGAGTCAGTGAAGATAATTATGGCAATTTTATGCATCTCAATTTCTCTTTCAAAAGAACGTATAATTGCTCTGATATTTTGTTTCCAACCATCTTCTCTCTGAGCCAATATAAACTAAGGTCAAACTGTTTTACAAGCTCCCCTTTTTGCCTGCTGTTTACCAAAACCTTATCTGACTAAAAGGTTCAAAGTGCTTTGGGTCCTTCTCATAGTAAATTTATCATCATGAGGGAGTGTGTCTGGATTAAGGGAAGAAGGGAGTTTCAATTTGGTAGGAAATTATACCCCATGAGTAATAAATTCCATCTTATTCCGAAGACTATCTTGAGATGCAGGCAATATAACAGGTATAAAAGGTGATCTTTGACATGTCTTTTCAATGTGTTGTAAATGTTTATTGTTCATCCTTTTCTTTATTAATTGCCTCAATGTTAGAGTGTTTACAAAATAACTTTCAAGAATTTTCTCCATTTCATTCAAAGTAAAATTCACTAGATTAGGACTCATCTCATGTCTATCCTAGGCACTGTCCAGGGTTGGTGGTACCCATCCAGTTACAGTAACAGTCTCATTTAAACACAATTCAGTAATGACTAACATCCTCTGCTGCTTAGTTGTGAGCTTCTGAATAATCACTTGGAAATTAGCTAAATTTTGGAGTTTTTTCACCTTTCTTAAAAGGAAATATACATTTCTTAAAATCAGTTTTATTCCTCTGAAGTTAGTGTGCTCGAGTACCATCAGCTCAGATGAGAGTTTTCTCATTTTTCTTCACAATGTCTTTAGACTTTAAATAATACTGAGATCCCTTAAAATAAAGTTGGCACCCACTGCAGTAACTTTGAGTATCTCCTAGGTGGGTTTATGACTACAAATAAATCTATGAGATTCATAATTTATCTGACTTAGCTAATAGGCAGTGGGTTGCCAGGTGCCCACCAAAAATGTTTTACCAGGTGAATCTCTGCTCCACTATGGACCTCCATGGGCTGCAGGGGCACAGCCTACCTCACCATGGTCTTCACCATGGGCTGCAGGGAAATCTCTGCTCTGCTGCCTGGAGCATCTCCTCTCCCTCATTCTTCACTGACATGGATGCCTGCAGGGCTGTTTCTTTGACATATTCTCACTTTTCTCCCTGGATGATGTTGTTATCCCCTCCCTTCCTTAACTATGTTATCCCAGGGGCACACCACCATCACTGATGGTCTCAGCCTTAGCCAGCAGTGGGTCCATCTTGGAGCTGACTGGCATTGGCTCCATCAGACATGCAGGAAGTTTCTAGTAGCATCTCACAGAAACCACCCCTATAGCTAACCCACTTCCAGAACCTTATCATTAAAACTCAATATTAGGAATCTAAATACCATAATTACACCAGAATCTGAGTGGTACTGAGCATAATAAAATAGTTGGCGAATTCCAGTATCTACTCTAAGGTCACAGCCTTCCAATTATATCAACACCTAGCTTGTGCTTCTGTCTAGTCTCATTAATGGATTTAAAAAACATTGGATTTCATTATGTGACTTCTTAGGAACAATAAACAGACATTAAAATAGGTGAGCAAAAATAACAATGCTCTGGGTGGAGAATAGATGTCTGCTTGGGTTTGTGTAATACCTCACACAGTGGAATATTAATCTTGAAAACATTGAGATTAATCTATGGTATATATAATTAGACTTTATTTTGTTTTATATTCTATTTATTAATAGAAGTTAAAAAGGTGTTGCAAACAGAAGTAGCATAGGTTTACTAATAATGTCAAAGCTGCATTATTATAAAACATATAATGAGCACCTATTTTCTTGTCAGGCTATAAAAATTATGAACCAAATGAACGTTCATTATCGATGTTTTATTCATGTATTAATTATTTATAAACTACATGAAGTTCCATATAATATATAAAATGTGATGGTCAATAAATTCACATAGCAACTGGAAGAAATTTAAGTGTCTCTCCCAGAGAACATAGTCATAAAATGGAAGATGTGGCCTTTTTTACATGTACCTTCAGAAAGAGGGTTATTTTTCATTGCTGACACATCTGCTATATTTTATTTTGTTTTTTTTTTTCCTTCTCAAATTCATAACAATTCTCAGGAGAATGATCTTTTCTTAATAAGTATTGCTTGACATTTACCATTACATACATGATAGATATTTGAAAATGATCATCTGTCAATGCTATGACATCAAATTTAAACTTATTAGCCATGCAAACAACTTGGCCTACAGATTTCATCAGCTCCTTTTCAAATTTTCAGACAAACATAAAGAACCGAAACAGAACAAGGCCAAACCATTTATCCCCCTCACCACCATTGAAGAATTGCTAGTTAGAAATTTATATACTATTAATACAATAATAAAGAAAGCAAAAAGTTATATTTAAAGGTTTTGAATATGTTAATTCTTACTTTTTTCTAGTAAATCTAAACTGAAAGTTTAATTTACAACTATCAATTAAAGAATGGATGATAACTGTCAGAGAGGTAACTAGATTAAAATCCCATGATGCTATATAAAGGATAAAGTAAATTAATTTTCATATAAGTGTTTTAATGTTATGTATCTTAGCTAACACTCAGAATAATCTCTCAAATTCTGTATTCAATCTGAAGATTTGGGCTATTTTTGCATAAAATATTTTTTTCTTGAATTTGAACAAATCTGAAAGGGAGTAGACAAGTCTTCCTTAACACATTTGTCACTTTGTAAAGAAATTAAAAAAAAACAGATGTGTTTTATCTCTCTTCTACTGTATTATGTTTGACATTTCTGAAAATTCACAAGTATTTATTTTGCAAACTCTTTCTGGAGTGGCAAGGCAAGGAGAAATATCACAAAATTAAAATTTCATTGTTTTATTCAGTTTTGTTACTGCTTGAAACACATTTGCAAGTAATTTTTAAAAAAAAAGTTACATGAGGTTGAGTCAATAGTTCGTCTTTAGAGCGATGAGAACAAAACACATACAGTAGTGCATTGCTAAGATCTACATAGCCAAGACTTTAATTTTAGCCTCTTCAGTACATGAGTGAAACTTACATATTGGAGCAAGTCCAGCAAAAGGTCACTGAGATGTTTAGAAGGTTGAAACAAATATAAAAGGAAGCGTGGAAAGTTTGTTCAGTCTTAAGAAGGCAAAGCTATATGCTTTTCATTGCTATGTCTGATTACCAATGGAAAATTGTAAAGAAGATGTAGCCAGACTCTTCCTGGAGATGAATAGTGAACAGGTAAAAAGCAACAGACACCAATTTCTGGAAAGGAAATGTGAACTAGACATTAGGAAGAAAAAATTTTCAGTGAGGTCATCAAACACTAAAGAAATTTCCAAGAGCGTTTAAAAAATCACTAGTAATGGAGCAAGCCAAAATTTGGCTGAACAAGGCCCTGAAAAAAATTACTTTGAAGTTGTATTTTTTTTCAGTGTAGTCCTGCTTTGAGTGGATAATTAGATTAGGTTACCTCCAGTGTCTTCCAACCTAACTTGTTCTACGATTCTGTGATTTATTTTCTTTTCTTTTGTATACATCACCGATGATGTATAATAGTCTTCTACATTTAGACTAGTACCATGCCATTGCCATCTGTTTCATGCTTTCTTTTGTCCAGTGGTGAGGATGTGTTAGTGCTGACAATGAACCTATTTATCTGTCTCTTTTCCCATTCTACATAGTAGTTATCTTTTTTTTTCTGTTTCTTTCCTCAAAAAAAGGTGTAAAGACTTAATACTTTTGGAATATGGGGACAGAGTTAGAAAATGGGATTAAGAAGTCTGCATTAATCTCAGGAAACGTATAACTTCAGAGAGGGGAAGATGTCAGAATTCACTGAAGTGCAGCCTTTAACATGGAGTCTTCTTGCTTTTGCTTCCAGCAAGGTTGAATTGTCTATGAAAAAGGATTCATGAGGAGAGCAAGTCTCTTTTGCTATGCAGAGTCCTTGAAACTTAAGTGTGTGAAAGAAAGCAACACTCAGCAATTCCATTTTTCACTCTTGGTTTCATAAAATATTCAGATCTGACTTCATCTTATTAGTGTACCTCCCCTATTTCCATATTCTTTGGGAGCTTATCTTGCTTCTGAACAAAAATTTAACAGCAAAAGATGATATTACAGTTTCTGATAAGACACTACCAAGAATAACCAAACTACAGTGTACTCCCCCTTTATTTCATTTTCCCTTTCCTCCTGCTCTTATCAAGGTGTGGGAGTGATACAAGTTTACCCATGAACAGATTCACATCATAAAGTCTGTGCATTTCATTCTAACACAGAGTGACTTCAAGACCACAGAATAAGATGAGGAAGCATTTCCTTAAGACTTTTTCTCATAGAATGTCTGATTCATAAAAGACAGATTAGTGCTTTGATTTTTGGATTGTATAATAAAAGTTAGATACCTCATAACGTGTTGGTTTGTCAGAAATCTGTTGTTCTTGCAGGAGTACATGTAGGAGTGAAAAATGGGAAAACACTTGGAAAACAGATAGTAGGAAAATTAAAAAAAAACCTCAAGAAAACTAAGAATATCAAGCATAATCTGTACCATTTAATTCTTAGATTTGGGACCATAGCAAGGGTTGAAGAAGGAGCCTACAAAAAAAAAATATTAGACAAAATAAGTATCTTCTTAATTTTAATTTTCCTAAGAAACAGACACAGAATTTCTACACATGGTCACCATCTAAAGGCATCACCCTTAGATCAAAACTTTGATCTGAACCTCTGCAGGTTCAGGTATGTCACCCATTTATCTTTACATTAAAAAAAACCCAAACAAACAAACATACAAACAAACAAATACCCTTACTGCTTATAAAATCGTTGGCCCAAAGACAATTAATTTATAAATGAGTAAATGCTTGAATAGTATAGAATTCTATAAAATTAAATTTTAGTGTCTTCTTAAGTGACTTAATTTCCCTTAAAATGTAAGATTTATAAGAATTTCCTTTCAGGCAGATTTGTCTGTTAATTTAATGCAAATAACAGAACCTTTTTCTTCTGTAGGATCTAAAATGTTTCTATAAAGAACCTTCTCAGCTATGGTCACTCTGGCATTCACCAAAATTGTCATGCATTGGTCACTCTTTCAAAGAAGCTACACTCCACCAAACGTGTATTTAGAAAATGATTCTTCTAAAAAGTGGAACAAGTCAAATCACCTCAGCTTGACATCTTGATGACGTCTAAATTAAAGATCCTACATGACCTATAAAGCATCTTTCCTAGCAGAAAATTCCTCCCCATCATTACAACTGTCCTTAGGCAAGTTTGGGCATGTTTAGCAAGACACAGAGTTTGCAACTTTATGTTACTATTACTAACATAGCTGTTAGGTATGCTTCTTGTCAATACCACTCAGCTGTCCAGCTAAGCAGTAAGCTCTTAGAAGGATTGTTTCTGTGTTGTATTTAGTGACTGTGTTGAATACAATGGTTCTTTGCTTTAAATACAGAGGATGTCTCTGCAGGCTAGAATACGTTCTTAGAGTCAAATGTTTGAGATCTACATACTCCATTGCTAAAGTAGTAAGTGATAAATGGATCCCCTGACTGTGTAAGAAAGTAAAGAAAATTAAAATTACAAATGTGATGTCATAAAAGAGACGTGCTCATCCCACCTATCAGACAGGGGAAAAGGACAAGTCCATCAGTGTCATGAAACCCAACAAGTTAGGCTATCTAGAAAAACTGAAGAAAGGCTCTGCCCTATGCTGAGGGGCTCAACTTGGCTGGAGTTGGGCTCAGCTGAGCTGGATTCAGCTCCTCTCTTAAGACTGTTGTCTCCCTGGCTTGATCTTCAGCTCTGCCAGTGAGAAGGGTTGAAAACACAGTTTCTTAGTTGCTGCTTAAGAAAACAGCCCACAGGGTGGCTGAGCCTTACTATGGGACCACCCTTGCACTCAACTGTGGGCAGCCATAGAGGATCAACCAGTAGTAAGAAAAATTATAAAAATAAACCCAAACAACTCAAGACTAGGAGGAAGTAGCTCCCTCTCTGAACTTTAAACTCCTTACACTGAAGTTCTCAGCATAGTTTATGGTAACCATCACTTCTTGTTCTTCAGGAAGATGGAGACCATCAATCTCAGGAACTAGATGGACATTAGAAGAGAAGAAACAATACGCATTAAAATGCAGAGGTACCAAGAAGTTTATGTATAATAATTTTGGCTGCATTTTAGTGAGAATTTTCTATGTTAATTTTGACTGTTAGGCTGTTAAAACATTAGATTAACAACAGGGGTTTTTTGCTGCATATATATAATCTTTCCTTTTTGCACTGGGCCAATATATTAAACATAGATATACCAAAAAGACTTCCATTCAGCACAGTATTTGGGCCTTTGATATGTGTATAAAATATTTGACTAACCTGAGCTTAAAATTCATGCTTTTCCTCCAGAAAATTATACTGCATTTTTCAGATGTATTGTACAAGTTAAAATCACTCAGCTGAGGAACAAACAAGAAAAAGGAGAAAAGTCAGTGGACATGTTCTGGATGTGGTTTTTCAACACTTTGCTGTGCTGTTTCTGACCAGAATATACTAAAAATGACTGTGTGTAGTGACTAAGAGGATGAATTGTAGCTTGCTAAAAAGTAAGAGTATAGCTGCCACTGGAGACCATCAGTAAACAGATCTACATCTTCAGTCTTACAATTTTACCTCACTTCTGGTGCTAAGGTTAGGAAGTGCTATAACCAATAACCTATGACAAATTAGACTGTGTTACTTTATGAGGAAGTAAGAAGCCAAAGAGTAATATAATGTTTATTTTTCCATGGATTGAGGTAAAATGAATCTATGTGTGCATCTCTTCAGCAGTCTTCTTACACTGCATGTGCTCAAGAGCTAGTTGGAAGATCAGATTTCAGCTGTTGAACTCTTGGGAGCAGTACAAATCCCAACGAGAATTTCTAGGTCCTAACTCTCTGTGTGCTGGCTAAAATATTGAGAACTCAACATGCTTTTGTACAGCCAGGGCAGTTACTGATGCTATGTTCAAAGAACTCTTCAAACACCCCATGTTAAGTAGGTTGACCATTGTCAACCCTGAAAAGGTGATTGCCAATTCACATGCTCAGCACAAACATCTTGGTATCCCAAAATTTACTACCTTGTGTGGAAGTAATATATTTGTATGGAGAGTCTGCATTTTCTTGTATGAGTGGAACTGTTGTTTATTCAATTGAATAAGTAGCATTTGTATGCAGCCTTAATCATGAACATTTTGGAGATTGGCATCCGGCACTAAGTACAATCCTGTCAAATAGCTGGCAGTGGATTAACGTTGACACCTAGAAACATGCCAAATTCTGACAGAATAAGAACTTGCTGTGTACCCGATGTCAATCATTCACTGAGTGCCACTCAAAATGCTTATCCTGTTAGTGATGACATCAATCTGCATTGGCATTCAAAATGCTGCGGCCCTTTGAATACAGAATTGAAAGCAATAGACAAAACTCCAAAGTGCATGCATTTTAGTTACTACCTATCTTTCCTTAAGAACTGGTGGCCATCTCTGATGTGGAGATGGTGCTTTAGTAATAATTTACCCAGCTGTCTAAAAAATAAAAAACAAAAAAAGTATCTTTTCTATATGGTTAATCTAGTGCTCAGGCTCTCTTGCAAACAGTCAAAGTGATTTCCATCAGGAATTAAAACTTCATAGAGTCATTTAGGTCTAATTCTAGTTACATCCCAAGTTGTAGACGTCTTATCCATATTACGAGCAACAAATAATGTACAACAAGGGTCACACATACTTTTTATTTTAGCCTGGTGATTAAAGCACTCATTTACTAAGAGACAGGAGAGACCAAAGTTCAACCTGAGGGGTTTCAGAGCTATAACCACCGAATGTTTAGGCTTCCATTTATTTGAGCTTCTCTTATCTTCATAAATCCTACATTTCTGCCTGCACAGTGAGCTAACACAAGAGGAACATTCCATTTTCTCTTTTTTTTTTTCAGTCTGTTTTGTTCTATAAACCACCAGAGTGAGCATGACCTTGTGAAGTAGGAGATGAAGTTGAAAATGAAATTGAACACATCTCCTGTTTTCTGTGCAAGTGTTCTAACTATTCAACTGTTCAAAAGAGGAGCAGCTCTGCAGCAGTAGTGATGGATTTAAAAAATGGACTATGTTTAGTTAAGCCCTTACTTTTGGGAAAGGACTCCAGGTAATACTTGGCTAGAGATCACTAATAAAAATGTCGAGGCAAGTTCATAATCTTAAAAAAATGCTAATCATTTAATTAGGATAGCTGTCCTTCCTTTCAGCTTGCAAACTGAAACAATAAAAAAGACTCCTAAGCCTTAAGCGTAGCTGGAAATATACTTTTCAACCATGTATTTCCTATTAGCCATGGATAATCCCTTGTTCAGTATGTGGAAGCCATGAGTAACTCTTTGGAGACCTGTCTGTTTCAACAGAAGACGCATATCAGACCCTTCAACCGTTTATTTTTTTATTTTTGAGATACAGAAATTGGATATTTGTTTTAGAGAGATTATTTGTAGAATCAGATTATCAAATAATTTTATGAAATAATCTATCACAAATTATGTACTTGTACTACTGTTTAGCTGCTCCAATCCAGTCAAAAGGTAAGTTTCAAGTGGTGTATTTAGGCAAAGCACACAACAGAATTTCTGTCCAACTAGAAAATTCAAACAGGAAACAAGATTCTCATTCTTCTAGCGTCTAGCATCTATCTAGCAGGTCCTAAATCTAAGGCATTTTCAGGCTCATTTAAGGCATCTC
>VXBX01000132.1:1603-39331 GCA_013400415.1 Scytalopus superciliaris | reverse complement strand
TCTTCATTGCCTTCCTTTGGACACTCTCTAAGAGCTTAATATCTTTCTTATATTGTGGTGCCCAAAACTGCACACAATATTTAAGATGAGGCCACCCAGTGCAGACCAGAGCAGGACAGTCCCCTCCCTCGACTGACTGGCAATGTTTAGCCTGATGGCCCCCCAGGACACGTTTGTCCCTCCTGGCTGCCAGGGCACTGCTGACTCATATTCAACTTCCCATGACCAGGACCCCCAGGTCCCTTTCTATGACACTGCTTTCCAACAGCTCATTCCCCAGTCTGTATGTACCCTGGGGCTTTCCCCATCCCAGGTGCAGAATCTGGCACTTCCCCTCATTGGGGACTCTGTGGTTGAGAGAGTGTGAGAACTCTGTGAGAGTGTGAGAANACAGGTCACCAGTCTGATGTCTCCTCATTCACCATCACTCTCTGTGCTTGACTTGTGAGCCAACTGCTCACCCACCACATGCTGTATTTTTCCAGCTGTGTGCTAGACATTTTGTCCAGAAGAATCCTGTGAGAGACAGTATCAAAAGCTTTTCTGAAATCCAAAAATATTACATCAACTGGTTTCCCTTAATCAACTAAGTGGGTTACCTTGATATAAAAGGAAATCAAGTTGGATAAGCAGGACTTTCTTCTCATGAAGCCATGCTGGCTGTGACCAATGGCTGCACTATCTTTCAGGTGATATTCAATACCTCCCAGAATAATTGTCGCCATAACTTTACCAGGAACTAAAGTGACACTGACAGGCTTGTAGTTTCCGGGGTCTTCCTTCCTCCCCTCCTTGAAAATCGGGACAACGTTTGCCAGCTTCCAGTCAGCTGGCTCCACCCAGCTCCAGTTCTTTTGAACCATGTCCTGGTTTATTTTCGTGTACGTTCTGGCACCAGCTCTTCACTCTTCTCTCCTCTAGGTGGCAACAGAGGAGGGAGAAATACAAAGTTCTACTCTGGCTTGAAAGAAGAAAAAGGTTGAGGATCAGCAGAAAGACTGAAAAGGAAATATAAAGAAAATTGGGAAGGGGGGTGGGAAAGGAAGAGCTTCAGAGTTCTTCTTTCCTCATTCGCCTCTCTGCTAGAAATAGTAGTATTCTTGACCAGATAATACTGGCCAGTTCTTTATACTAGCTTTAATTATGTGATCTTTCTTACAAGGAGAGATGGTGGAACAGGTTTTTGGTCAGATAAGTGTTTTCTCAACAGTAGGATGGAGCTCTTTATTTCATTTATACCGACTTCAGACCTGACTAACCTTACCAGGCTGGAGAAGTGGTAGTTAGAGCTGAGCAGTTAAAAAATACTGTGGAAAGAAGGTGAAATATCTACATAACTTTAATGGGTAGATACTTTCTGACATATTTTAAAGATATGTTTTTATGATATAAAAGCCTGTTTTTAAAAGAAACACTGTTGCACATGAACTGTGGTATCTTGTAAGAAAGTACCAGTACTTAATGTTAAATTTTATTTAACTGTTTTGTTTTTGGGTTTGTTTTGTTGTCTTTAAAATAAACAAAAACAACAACAACAAAAAAAACCACAAGAAACCCTTTTCTTACTGATCCATAGCAAAGTAGAAGTTACCCAATGAATCCATACCTATTAGAACTATTTCTCTAGACTTTGCTGTGTCATATAGAACAGACAAGTTTACACGTAACAGTAGCAATTATTAAAAATTACACTTCACAGTCACAATGCTGTTGTTAAGGCTCTGTCAGTGCTCCCATAATACCATAAAATGCTATTTTCTTTTAAAGGGTGGTTGACTTTCCGATAAGAACTAAAACCAAAATAGTGCTGCAAAGACCAAGAATGGGATAGCTCTAACCTGTAAGAAGGAAAAACTTCAGAGAACACTATGAATTCATGTAAAAAACTGATTTTTTTTTTTTTTTTAAGTAATCTCCCTTCTGATATTGTTGTGCAGAAATGTGTGCTAATAGATGAAAAAGATACAGAAATGAGGCAGGAAAGATAAGTCTGGAGCTCACATAACATTACTACAGCACCACAAACATGACAAGAAAAGGTCACAACAGCTATTCAGGTAAATAGTTGTATTGCTAAGAATGACCAAAAAGGAATCTGAGCAATGTGGGTATTTGGGAAGTTCATTAGTAAAGAGAGGTAGAGAAGTCTGTGATCAATCACTGTAGGATGACACAAGCTAAAGAAAGCAAGTTGCAGTACTTCAAAGCTAAATCAGATTTTCCTTCACATTCTTTCACACGTGTGTTATATGCTTTCTTGGCTACACTTAAAATGAAGGACACAGGAGGACATCTAAACCGCTCAGTGCAGTGAATGGAGCAATCTCACTGTAAATCAGCTGCAGAAGATGGCGTACCCTGTAACCCTACTGATGTGTCCCAGATCTGTTCCATGCTATTTTAAAGGAGTTTTTTACTACAGTGCACTTCCTGGTAAAATAAAGAACACATTGTGAGGGGAAAAATCCCACATTTTCTCTTCCCTGAATTCTGTATATGTTTGTAACTGCAAAATAGGAAGAAGTTAAAAATTCATCTGATCTTCCAACTATCATGGGTTTTGCCTGTGGGAAAATCATTCAGAGAAGTTGGAGAGTGGCTGTTCCATGATCCATGCTTGCATCTCCAAAGAGTACTGGAGAAGAAGATCTGTGCTTGTAGGGTCAGAGAATGGTCAGCCAACAAAGGCATTTTTCCTAGGAGGCGTGGTTATGAAAACAGTCTCTGATAGATAGTTTCCTCATTCCTGTGGGTGTGTTGGTGATGTCAACTAAATGTACAAGTAAAGTCCAGAATTTCTGTATTTTTTTTAAAAATTATTATGTGGTAATATTGTAGGTTGGACTTGAATATACAGTACTCATACTTGAGAATTATGTGATTTGACACTAAAAGGAATGGTAATATAGAAAAGTACTTCGTAGATTTCTTCTTTATCAAGATTCTTGGACCACATTCTTTACTTTTACAGAATTTATCTTCAGGATTTTCTGCTCCCTTTTACACATGTTTAGTGTGCATTTCCTTAAAAAAAGCTCAGTTTGCTGCTATGAGATTCCAGCGATTAGAGATATTGCCAGATGATATCTCCTCTGCACAGACTTCCAGCACTGTTAGGTTCAGCACAGGTGCAAGAGACTTGAGCCTAGAACTACACTGCAGAGGTGCAACATCTTACCTTCCAATTTCATTAAGACACAGCACTGTCTATAAGAGATTTGTTTATCCTTCAGGGTAGCATCTGACTGTACCAGAGCAGCTGGACAATATGAAAGACTGGAATAGAAAGTCAGACTCCTACTGTTTGTATTTCTCACTCTAAAGGCCATAGTTTTCAAGTTTTATTCACTCAACACTACAGCTTTATATGTCCAAGCACCTCAGAAGGGTTATTAACTTTCTTTATGAGTGTATGATGTAATTTTTGCCTTTGATGATCCCAAAATACAAGTCAATAAGAACATATCCCACTGGCTGAAGGAGAACCTTGTTAAATTAACAAAGAAATGAACTCAAGTTTCTCCAGAAGGACATCATTGTGATAACACAGAAGTGTCAAAGCAAAAAATCTTGTCTCTGTGAGATAATGTTTTCAGTCTAGTATAAAAAAAAGAAGTTACACACAATCCTTACAAACATACGTATCTTGGGAACATGTACTTTCCAAGCCTCTAAGCTTAAGGAGTATGTCCTTGGGCAGTCATTCCACACCTTGTGAAATCTCTACAGAACATATTTGTATACTTATCTATGACAGGTATCCTAATAGACTTGTATGTGAACATTTATACATTTAACTGTAAGATAAACAGGAAGAAGTCTTGGTGTGGATTGTTCACACTGTTTAATTCTTAGCTTGTTCTCTGTTATTAGTTTGTCCTTGGGCAAAAATGTCCCAAAAATCCCACAGGAAAAGTTTGGAATTTAGTGCAGATCAAAGATCATTCCTACTAGGTAGGCTAAATGTGCTATACAGGCATGTCTCAGTGAAGTAAGAGAATTTGGCTGCAGGAGCATGAGTCATACTGTGCCAGATGGTTTTACGAATAGAGAATGTCATCTTATTCACTCTGTGCACCAGTATAGATGAAAATTTTGTCTATTTATTTAAATTGAAACTTGGAAATCTCTTTTAGTGAGATCTGATATTGTACTTTTAATTTAGACAAGCAGTCCTTAGCAAGTATTACAGAATTGATTACATAAGCACATTTAGTTTCTCCTTCAGTTGAACTTTAAAGTTATTCTTTAAAGCAGAGTAATTATGTGCCCTCTTTTGAGAGCTAGCAAATATCTATTAATTCAGCAGTATGTGTATATTGATCTTCTGATCTTAACCTATTCTGTTTATTGTCCTTTAACGGAATTCTTCCACGAACATTAGTGCTCATGAAGAAGTAGAAGAGAGATTTATGTTACCTAAGGAATTTAGATGCCTATATTTAAAGATTAGGAGTCCACATAAAGGTATGACATCATTGTCATAAAAATTCCACTGCAATGTTGCTGTGGATTTTATAACAAAGTACAGGATATTATAGGTGTATTCATCTAAACCCTTGTTTCTCTTTAGGAAGACTAACTATAGATACATCATATTCTTCATGTAAATAGTTAATGCAACATAAAATTAGAAAATGTTCTTGAAATATTTATGAACATATTTAGATGGAAGTTACTGGGCTTTAGAGTAGAAGCAGTTGCTGTGTATTTTCTGCAACATGTACTAAAACAACCTCTGTAATTTAAGAAAGTAGATATGAATTATTCTGTGCTTTAGGAAGTATTTCATGACAGGTGATTGGCAGTTCTAGTTCTGCCCAAAGTTTGAAAGCAAGCTGAAGTATTCATTGTAACAGATCTGTGGACCGTATCACTTGAAGGACAGGCAGAGGGATATTTTTCTTACCACAGCATTTTACTATTTCAAGGCATACCTTTGGAGGCAGAAGACAGAACTTTTCTGGAAGTGAAAAAAGGATGTGAATATGAACTTTCCTTATGAAAAACAAACAAGCAACAAATAACTAACATCTTGCTCATTATGTTATCTGAGAGTTATTTCTGTTTCAGGCTGGTACCACCGTAATTTCTAAGATTGGAAATAGATGTAGAATATTGCCTTGTTTTCCAAACAAGCTGGTGAATACCTATTAGTTTTTGACAATAGTATGATGAGTTTTGTCTTTAACTCTTTATATCTTCCCCAGAAACATATTAAGCTATGGAAAGTGCAACTACACTGCAGTCTGTGAAGCTGGGAGACAAAAGTGCTGGGCTACAAAGGCAATAAAAGTTGATGCAGAAAACAGTAGTGAAGTTGGAAAGGAAATCTAATTTCTTTTTTTTTCTGCTGCACTCTCTGCCAAACACTTAATACAAGCAGCACTGACTTTTGTTACAGGTAGTACCTTCAAAATGATAGCGATTCATCTTGTAAGGTGTACGTCCAAAATATAGGTCCAATGAACAACCCTATAAAATAATTATTTTAATTAATAATTATAAATAAATAAATAAATCAGATAGTATTCTAAAACTGGGATTTCTGTACCTTTGCCAGTTTCAGTGACATGAGTTAAACCCTAACAGTTTTTGTGCTGGGGCTTCTAGTGAGATGTTGCGTATCTGTGTTATGCCTGTATGCACTCATGGAGTTGAAGTAGATTATTACTGCTATGTAATGTTTACAGTTCACTTTAGTTTCTACTGAAAATAAAATTATAACCGGGTTTATTTTTATTTTTTCCCATTACTTGGTATTTTCACATTCAGTTAATATTCTTCCTTACATAACAGTATACAGGTTTCTCATTAAAGAAGCATCTCTTTTACTTCTCACAACGCTCACTAAAATCTTTGAGTGTTAGTATATCAAGACAGAAAATAACTCATGAGACTTTAATGGAGTACTATGAAGGGAATATTGTTCCTGCTCTTTGCAACTCACTTCCAATTTTAAAACTCTTAGAGAAGACAGCAAAGCATTTTCTTTGTTTCTATTATCTTCATGACTCTGACTCCTATTAGGCTTCTTTTAAAACTTTTCCTGTTTTTAATCCTGAGATCAAAATCACCAGTTTGTTTCTTTGTTGCTGTGTGAATTTAAGGTGGGGGAGAAGGTAGCATTGGCATATATGCATTTATTCATTGAAGAATATGTGGTATAGACTTTCCAGAATGGAAACAAAATCAGCAAAGAATTGATGCAGATTTTTATTCCTGCAACAAGATAATAATATATAAACACATTATTAATACATAATTAAAATAATATACATAATAAGTGTTATAGAATGTGCCATGTTGTCAACTATGTTGTATATATAAGTATATTTTCTAAGCATATCTAACGTTGCTGAAATATGTGCACAGGGGCACATAGTTAACTCATGGACAACTTGTCACCCACCATGACTCACAGGTTCCTCTCCACAGAACTGCTGTCCATCAGTCCTCAATCTGTACTGGTACTGGGGGTTAATCCTCCCCAGGTGCAGGACGCTATTTTATATAATGCAGTTGTTTTGGTTTGGTTTTAATAGTTTATATATATATCTATAAATATCTATAAATATCTATATATATATACGTAAATTATATCATATAAGAAGGGCACTGAACACAATGAAGGGCCNTCAGGCACATGGTGTGACTCTTCGGGATGGTCCTGTGCAGGGCCAGGAGCTGGGCTCAGTGATCCTTGTGGATGCCTTCCAACTCAGCATATTCTGTGAATATATATGATTTATGTAATAGATATAATAGTTTTATATAATAATTTTTATGATAGTTTTTTTGTAAAATGAAGCAAAATATTATATCTTATTTTTTATAGTTTTGCAAGGTGAAAAAATAGTAATTTGTCTATTTTTAGTTAATTTCAGGCAGAACAGATTTTTAAAAAAGACTATTTCCACTTGAAAAATTATCCTCTGTTGGCTGTAATTTTCCTAGCTCTGTATCTGGCAGTTAAAAACATGGTCATTAGTAAAAATAGCTGCATTTCGATTACCTTTATTCATGCTGACTGATGCCATTCTTCAAATGGTGCTATTGACTTCATCTCGTCTATTTATAAAGTACTATTTAACATGAGGGAGAAGAGGGGAGTCAAATGCCCAATGCTGTGTCCAGGACTGTGAGTCTAAAGATGTGACATGAAATCCTTATTCTATTGCATTTTATAGCAATTTTGTGTTTGACTTCAATGAAGCCAGAATTTCATCCATTATATATTTATTTCTCTGACTTTTTTGGAGTCAGACATTTCATTTATTTCTCCAACATCTTTGCAGTCTTTTATCAAAGTCAAATACTAACTTCATTTACAGCACAGTGAAACTACTCTGAAGTTCAGGGAAAATTTTTCCTGACAAAGCTTCAGTCTCGGGCAGATGTTCAGCAAAAGAGGTCAGCAGGTATTTAGTTAAAGCACCACTTTAAGCTAATTGTTATGTAAGTATTTAGTATTCTTAAATTTAAACGTCCTAAAGTGAACACTGAAAGGGAGGTCCTTTGCTGAATTAAGTCTATGAATACTACAGGTAAGTAAGAATCAGAATATTTGGAGGGTGTGTGAGTCGACACAGGCAGGCAGGTGGAACCAGCAAAAATCATGCCAGAAATGCAAAGATTAAATTTATTTTATTGCCTTGATAACTGGAGGATCTCAAAGGAACACCAGTGCAGAGACATGCTAGTGAGAACATAGGCACCATTTGGCTCAATCCACCTGACAGGGCAGCACGTCTCCTGTCTGCACCATTTATTAAGGTCCTGTGCATGCGTAGTTTACTATCATATTCTGATCTCCCCTGTGCTTTTTATGATCTCTGATCTTTTATCTTTTCTCCCAAAACAGGGAGTTCAAACATGTCCATGAGAGTGCCTCCAAGTGTCTCAAAACACCTATGTTATCTCTACATAGAGATGCTACTTCTCAAAACAGACAGAGGATAAACAGCAGTAGGGATAATAAATGGGGTTTCCCACACTGCTATTCTCCAGGCCTTGGCATTGCCAACTATAAGGTCACTTGAGTGAATTTAAAATCCTCCTTGTCATTCTTCTGCTTTTAACCTTTTTTTCTCAAAAGAGGGAGTAAAATTTTGTTTGTTGACACTATCAGAGCTTGTTCCACAGTCTGTGAGTTGAAAACATTAGAACATCCACTAAGCGTGTCGGGAAAGGGAATGCTATGCTAGAAATAGGACTTGAACAGTAGGCCAGCATATATTCTAGGAAGCTGAAGTCAGACTTTCCCTGGGAGTGGGCCTTAGTCTTTCCTTTTTCTTTCTTTGCTCCAAATTTGTTGCAGGGTTCTATTCTGTAATCCCATTCCCACAGCAATTCCTGCATCCTTTTTTTTTAAACCTCCTTCTTCTCATGGAAGAGAGAAACAAAAGGTTTTTGGCATGCATCAACTTACAGGAAAGCAGGGAAAGGGCAAAGCCAGTCAAAAATGATGGAATATTGACTGTTCTTACTGACATCAGAGGATGTCAAGAAGGAATGTTGTTTTATATCACCACCTCCTATGCCATTGAAAAAAGAAGTCTACTGGACTAAGTAGATGTCTTCTCTGTTTACACCTTTGAATGAAAACCAAGGAAATTAATTCTGTATTAAATAGTTTTCTGAGTTGCAACTCCAGGTGAGATTATTTTCCTTGTCTTTATGGATGAGTCTGGAGAACTGCAATGGTCCTATACTGCCTTTATCTTTTTTTTTCTCCTATTTCAGCCTCTGCTTTTGTGGCTATGATTTCTAAGATTGTAGGTAATTAATCAGTAGGAGAATACATTGTCAAAATACATAAAATTGTCAGTCCATAAAAGAAACCCTATCAACTATTCCAGTTTTCTAAGAGAAGATTTCCTAATAAAACCAGAAAGCTTTATACATATTTTATGCTGAAGGTATCTCAAGAAAATAAACATCACAATTAAATGCCAGTAATTTTTGTAGATTTTTAATTTACATTTTTTACCTAAGCTGCTGCTTAGGTCTTGTGAAACTTCTTTGAATGTCAGCAATTCTCTCAACCTTTTCAATTTAATGAATAAAGTTAACATTTATAATTACTTATGTATGAATGCAATTAGAGGAGCTACATTACTAATATATGAGAGTCATTTTTTATGAATATAGTCCAGAAGTGATAATTAGGGGAAGTACCAAAAATGCTCCAATAATTTTCACACTGCAATTATTTAGCCATTCTAAAGCATACACACTCTTTAAACTAGTTCATTGTATGAAAAATTTTAATGTGTAATAGTGAAAGTGAATTTAAAGAATTTTATTTAAATTTAGGAACTGAAATGTCCACAAATGCTGAAATAGTTGCTAGTTACGCATAGAATCTTGAAATAATATAACCTGAGAACGACTTCCAGATGGCCAGACCATGTGGTCAAGCTGGCTGGTCAAAGCAGGACCAGTGTAGGTGAGGTACCTCTGGGCTGTGTCCTGTTGAGTTTCAAATGCTTCCAGCAGTGGAGATTCTAAAATTTTTCTGAGCAATCCTTTCCAAAATTTGACTATACTCACTATGGATTTTTCCCCCTAATATAAGATCAGAATATCCTCTTTTGAAAATTTTCATGTGCTTAAGCATAATGGACTGCTGCAGGTCCCATGCTTAAACATTTACACAAAACAACACCATTTGTTCCTTCAAAATGTAACTTCTGGGAGAATAGAATTCTGGAAATACTGCTTTATGACTTGAACTGGCCATGTAATATGTCAATAATTGGCCACTTCTTCTATGTCTTGGCATAGAAGCTGTCTGAAAGGTGTTTAACATTTTTATGTTTCATATCCAGAGGAATTTTTGTTGTAACAAAAGGTGTTTGTTGTATACATGTAAGATACAGTTCCTTTTTTTTTTTTAATTTTTTTTTTTTAATTTTTATTATTTGTATGCACAATTTCATATGGTTCTTTTCCTCTTTTTAACTTTTCTCTTCCTTCTCCAGGAATAAATATATTTCAATACTTAAAAGTAGAAAAGATTCCTTCTTTCCTTCCCTTTTCCTTTCCCCTTTCCCCTCTCCCTCCCTTTTTCCAGACACAGGAGGAACAAGAAAATTATAGGGAATATTCAACATGGATTCAAAGAAAAGGCCTGCCTGACCAATGTGATAAACTTCTATGATTAACTGACTGGCTTGGTAGATGAAAGCAGTGGATATTGCCTGTCAGGACTTTGGTAAGGCTTTTGATAGTCTGCCATAAGACCCCCGTTGAGATGTTGATGTGCAGGCTGCACAAGCAAACCCTGAGGTGGACCATAAACCAGCTGAATGGCCCAGAGGGTGTGGATCAGTGGTATAAAGGCTAGTTGGCAACCTGTGAATGGTGGTTTGATATTGACCCCAAGGATTAAATCCTTTCAACATCGTCATTAATGATCTGAATGATGGGGCACAGTGTACTGTCAGTGAGCGTGCTGGTGATTTAAAACTGTGAGAAGCAGCTGATGCACAAGAATGTTATGCTGTCATCCAGAGATAACTCAACAAGCTGAAGAAATGGAATCTTACAAAATTCAACAAGGAAAAGTGCAAAGTTCTGCAGCTGGGAAGGAACATGCCATGAACCAGTCAAAACTAGGGACCACTCAGCTGCAAAACAGCTTAAGAGAGAAGGGCAGGGGGTTCTGGTGGACACCAAGCTGAACATTAGCCAGCAAAGTACCCTTGTGGCAAAGAAATGAAATGGTATCCTGGACTGTATTAGACAAAGTATCACTGGCAGATTGAGGATGGTAATCTTTTTCCTCTCCATACCTCTGGTGAGGCTACACTTGGAATGCTATGTCCAGTGCTGGACTCCCCACCAGACAAGTGATAGTTGGACATACTGGAGAGACTCCATCCAAAGTGCATGGAGATGATTAAGGGACTGGAGTATCTCTCCTATGAAGAAGTGCTGAAAGATCTATGACTATTCAGCCTGGAGAAGACTCAGGGGGATCTTATCAATATATGTGAATACCTGGAGGTAGTGTGCAAGGAGAATGGAGCCAAGATCTTCTCAGTAGTATCCAGTGACAGGACCAGAAACAATGGAGACAAAATGAAACAGAGAAGGTTCTCCTTGAACATCAGGAAACAATTTTTCACTGTTAGGTTGACTGAGCACTGTCACAGTGTTGTGTGTCTCCATTCCCTGAGATATTCTAAAGCCATCTGGACATGGTTCTAGGCAACCTGTTCTAGGAGAACATTCTTGAGCAGGGGGTTTGGACCAGATGGTTGTCCCTGGTCCCTTCCAACCTCAATCATTCTGTAATTCTGTGAAACTACCTGTGCCTAATTTAATGGACACACATTTAAGTCCTGTAACTAGGCATTTAGTTCAAAATTTCCTAAGTAAAAATTGTCTTCTTCAATCGTGTGTTACTCTCAAATGGAAACCCAATGCAAATGTCCCAACTCAGTTTGTTTTAGAGGTTGAATGCAAAATATTTGTTTTAAATGTAACATAAAATCAATAGGAAACAAAAAGGCAGAGAGAAAAGAAGGAAGCAATGATTTTAGCAGGAGATATAATAAGATGCAATGGTTTGTAAGATAAAATTTATACAAGGGCATTTAAGAAATCAAATGCATTCCATAGACTGTAAAACAACTTATTAATTATTAAAGCAAGTCAAGTATCTAATTTACTTGATGAATGTTTGTAAATCAACTCTTTGCAGTCAATGTAACTCAAAAGTCCCACTACTAATTCTTAGAACTGGAGTAATATTAGGTATTTTGGCTTGTATATTGCATTATGAAGCTGTGTCAGGGGAGGTCTAGCTTGAAGAGTAAGAAAAGGCTCTCCACCCCGAGGGTGTTTGGGCACTGGAGAAGATTCCCCAGGGAACTGATCAGAGCACAAAGTCTGCTGGAGTTCAAGAAGCACTTGAACAATGTTTTCAGGCATGTGGTGTAATTCCTAGGGCTGTACTGTGAAGAGCCAGGACCTGGACTCAATGATCCTTGGGTCCCTTCCAACTCAGGATATTCTATAATTCTGTGATTATGTACAAATTTGGGTGTTTGGGTGAGCGGTATTAACAAAATACCCCTCAGATACCCAGTATCACTCTTCCATCACCATCTTAGTATTGTGTCCAAAATTGACTTTTCAATATTGCAATGTTTTACTGTTAAGCAGGAGTCATCCAAATATTGTGTATACTGCTAGGCTTTTAACTAGAATTTCAAATGCTATAATCTGAAAAAGCCTATTAATAGAAGTCAAAAGCCAGATAGGTGTGTCCACTTCTCTTTTATTCTGAACAAGATAGTTAAATATGCAAGCAAAGAAGGTGCCACCCAAAGCAAGCAAACAATTATTGCATGAAAACCAATACAGGAAGTTGTTATCCTACATCCATTAATTTTACACTGAAAGATTGCTGCCTTTGATGTTTTAAAGATCCTAATCTTAATTCTTATGACCTAGAGATTATCAACCAAGTACAATAGCACTTTGTTATGAATTGTATATTTTATCTTTTATGAGTCACAGTAGCCACAAGACCTAATTCTGCTCACAGCAAGACTGTGCCACCCCACTGAGCTCAGCATATTTGCATCATTTTCAGGGAATACACTGAAACTTTGGCCTTTATTTTCTAAACATGAGCCAAAATATTTTCTGACACAAGTATAAAAATCATGATTTTTTTCCCTGTAGGCATGAATACAGTGCTTTTTATTTCCTTTAATATTGAGCCTAATATATTAGCCATCATAGCACCTAGCATGTGGGAAATCCCTTATCACTGCTCAACTGAATGTTTAAGTAGAGATGTGTCTCAATAAAATAGGCGAAGACCAAATACTGAGGATAATTTTATAGAAAAAACTGTTTATGTCATTTTATTGAAATATGGAAGACATTAGTCCAAATCTTATCAGATCCAGAATGATAATTCTTTATATCCTTCATTCCTGGGGAGACTTCCACTGAAAATGGATGGCTGTAAATCGCTCTGCAATAACTTTCTCTTCATATGGTTACCTGTGTGTGTATCTTTGTCTTGTTTCTGATAGAAGATTGTATTACACTGTTAAAACCAGGAAGAATCTGAGCTCTATATGAGCCCAAACCAAGCAATTATACTTTTAAAGCTCTTAATTAAGCACACCACTTTTCTGAGGAAAATGCCATCTAAATCCTCTAAAGTGTTCAGTGATATCATACAAGTATTAAGCAAGATTAATAATTAATATAATACTAGACGTACTATTTTTGGAGAACAACAACGTGTGGGGATGAGCTTTCTCTGAGCAGGTTCAGATGGCAAGATGAAATAAAAAATAATTTGAAAAAACTTACATGTAATTCTTTTATTCTTACAATAATGCTCACAAAGTGTTTTGAGATCCAAAGATGAAAGGTACTAAAAAAGCACAAAGCAATAACTTCATAATCAATGGTGAACATACAGAAACAGACAGATTTATGAACATGTGTGAGAGAATTTTTCTATACTAGATTAACCTGTGTTGAATCTAATAAAGTGTAGATTATGAAATTATTCTGATAGCTTCACAGACTTTTCTGCCCCAAAATTATGATCTTTAAAAATTACTTTAACAAAAGATAGAAAAAAACCTCCAACGATCTGCATTGTTTAATAATTTTCCTATTATGCTTGTTAATGCTGTACTGACAGTCAACACTAAGATACCCCAGTACATTTTACTTCTTTTCAGTACAGCCTTTCCAGGTTGTTTCTCAACAGTGTGAAATGAGAAAGTTACTCCCTATGGAGAAACCATTAGAAAGCATAAAATAAGCAGGAAACTACACCAGCTATTAATGAAACTCTTTCTTTATAAATGGCCTTTGAACAATAGAAGATAGCAAATATGAAAGTGGTGGACTTACATTTTTCACTTCTACCTTCAATTCTCCTACTTTTCCTCATGAAAATGATGGTGGATTTAGGTTAATCTTATACAGTTTTTCTAGTCATCCTCTTCTTTTTATCACTGGCTAAATACATCAAAATAAAAACCTAAGCTCCACTGTCATTATATAGATCCTAAGAAACCAGGATGTGTATTGTGCATTTGTGATTAAACTTCTATACATAACACAAAAAAGGCTTTCTGCATTTGAAGGTGTAAACAGAGTACTGTCCCTAAATTTTATCTTTGTTTTCTATTGAAGAGTTAACCGGATATTGCTAAGTATTTATGTGCAAGGTTATTTTCAGAATAAAACAAACTTGTTAGCTTTATAGCAAATTCTTTCTGATCTAATAATAATTTAATTTTGCATATACAGACGTTCTGAGTTTCCACCACTTCAACATCCTCTCCTACTTCTCTACTTTTTCATTTATTAGTAATCTGATTTTTTTTAAATTAGGAAGTTTTTAACTATATTTTGTGTGTGTATGTATGAATGCATGTACATACATCACAACATAGAACTTCACAGAATTACAGAACTGTTGAGGTTGAAAGGGACCTTTAGAAATCATCTGTTCTGGTTCCCCTGCTCTAGGAGTGTCCCCCATAGCAGGTTGTCCAAGGACAATATCCAGACAGCTTTTGACTAGCTGTTGAAGAATTACCACAGTTGTTTAGGTTCAAAAGAACCTGGATCCTGAAACCAAATTTCATTAAGAAAAGCTTGCAAATTTGGTTAAATGTCACTTTCTTTTGTGGAACATTTTATGTTCACTTTGTAAAGGATAAAATAATGCTCATTTCACAAATGGCATATGCAAGTGTCAGCTGGGACCTCTGGGTTGACTAGAGAAATAAAAACTGTTCAAACTTTGAAATGCAGACCTCAATTTTTTATTTTGTTATAGTAATTTTTTCTGTTTGTTTGTTTGTTTTGTATTGTGTTATTTTTGCTGAAAGAAGAAATGGTAAAGATTGCAGAAGGCACAGTCTGTACCTCTTTATTGAGTTAAAGAATAATTGGCTTTGTATTATATGGATAATTTTCAGATCAGACCAGTATGTTGGACCAAACAGATTTTTCTTGAGTCTATTGTAAGTTAAAAGAGTTGATTAGAATAGAATAGAAGAGAGTAGAATAGAATTCTAATTATATTCAGAGTCAATGAAGAGAAATAGGAGTGATTCTAAAATGAGAGCTATGTTCAAGGAGAGGCAGGGTGAAATGTTCTCTAGATCTGCATGACAATTATTGTAAACACTTCAGGAATAGATAGAATTAGGTACTGGAATGAAAACAGCAATCTAAGAGAAAGCAAGGACAAAACTCATATTTTTATCAAAACATATTTTTGAAATTATTTCTGTATAAGAAATATAAGAAAATAGCAACTCCAGGCTGTGGAGTGTCTGTGTCTTCTGCAATCAGATGGTTCAACAGGGATTCATGTGCTTAAAGGTGCTTTGCTTTAAATCCACAGAAACTCCAGTGAACCAAAATGTTTGCACAAGAGGCCAGGCAACAGGGCTCATGATCATTTTGTACTCAACAAGGTTATGCTTATGACATTACTTAGTTTCTTTCCTCATTTGTTTTTCTCACTGAGGAGGTACAACTATTTATGAACTGAAAAAGAAGTCTTCATATCACTGAATACTGTCTGAAAGTTAGTCTTAAATATAAGCTACTTGTACTTATATCAATGAGTTTTCTAGCCTGATGTTGGTTTGTAATCAATGAAGAGCTGTATGTTCAGCAGGTGATTCACTTCACCTGCTGGAGAAGTTTCTGAGGTTGTGATGACCTTTTTCGAATACATTACTTTACTTCTTTTTTTTTTTTAGTCTAAACAGAACCTATGGTGACTGATAGTTTATGCATAGAGTAAATGCTACATACAGTAAAGTAAATGCTATATACAGCTATCCAAGTCTAAAGGGATCTAAGGGTTTAAATAGCAGGCAAACAAAAGAAAATAAAGATATTGCAAGAAGGGAACATGAAGACCATAAGTTAGCATAATAACATATTTTCATGGGTGTGAGTATTTTGTCTTCTTTTAGATCTTTATTTAAGCTGAAAAAAACAGAAGCTTGGGGGCTGGCGGGGGGGAAGAGAAATAAACTGTCTTTCAATAGGAAGATAGAAAAAGGTTCTTTTGAAAATATTTAAATGTGAACTTGTAAGCAAGATGACATATTCATTTTCAAAGATTTCTTTGCTCCTTTCTCATACTCATGTACTGTTTTCATATTTGCAGTGAGCTCCTTATCAAGAAGAAAGCATATCTATCATTTTTAGAGGTTACTGCACAGTGAGTAATTTTTTTGTGTGAGATCTTTTCTTTGTTTCTATACCCTTGTGTTTTCTTTGGTTTGCACACAATACATATAAACAGAATTTCAATTCAACATGAGAAACGAAATATACTGTGATATAGGAATATATATCTCTGCCTCTTTAGTGTCTATTTAGAGGGTCTTCTGGGATCCAGCTTTTAAAAAAAAAATATAGATTTGGTTTCAGTTATTGAACTACTGGTAAATTAAAGGCATTCTCTCTATTCTGTGGTGACACAGGCGTTCTCTGTATTATGTTCCTCTTATTGCACCTTTATGACTGTAATAAAGTAAATTCCAAATTGAGAGTTTGCAACTATCAAAACGGGAAGCTAATGACAATGCAGACAAAGGAATTCTGATTTTAGTTGGTTTGTTTTCCTCACATTATGCTAAAGCTGACTTTGCCTCATTTCTTATTTCTGTTGTTGTTTGGTAGGGCTATTTGCTTTCTTCATGTATGACATGTTAGTGGTAATAACAATAAAAACAACTATTGAAAGATAATGCATACTTGGAGACAAGATAAGTGATAAATAATCTTACTAACTAAAAATAATAACAAAGAGGAGAATGACCTCCTATGACAGTGAACAAATGAGTTTTTGTGGAACTTGCCGTTAATAAGGAAGAGGCAAGTAATCACTCCTTTGACAGCAGAATAAATATTTATCTGCTGTTTAATAACTTGTTGTAAGACCAAAATATAGTACACTTTCTTGCTAATGGGACTGATAGGGAGGTTACCGAGGATCCTTAATAATAGAAGGAAAGACTTGGTTGGACTACTTGTCCTCTGTAATTAGTGGAGGAAAAAAGATACCTAGACACGTCCATGAAACAATTTGCATTCTAGCCACCTTGTTTAGAATAGCATCCTCTGGGCTCTTGTGAAAGTTCGGGTTGGCTCTCTGCCAACAGCCAAACCTCACAAGAGAGACTCCCCCCTCCCTCTCCTGAAACGGCAAGAAGCAGCAAGAGAAAATTGAAGAAATATATATATATTTGCATATATTAAATTTATATACTAGGTACAACGAGACAGGGACCCCCAAACCACCCCAATAAGGGACAAGGGGAAGGGAAAGGGGAGAGGGAGACGAAAAAGGGAAATAAGACAAAACAAATATATACAATCTAAATTCAGAAATTAACTCAGTAAGTAACAAATGCAATAGTAAACTCACTACTTCCTTAGAAAAGCAGATTCCTAACCTTCACCGCCGGCCCAGGCAAACAGCCCTTGGAGCAGGCCTCGCTAACACAGATAAGCCAGGCCTAAATACCAAGAGCCTGTCACCAAGATAACCCGTGAAGGAAAAGAAAGCAAAAGAGAAAGAACACCTCCCCCTTTGGCTTATATACACCTGATTATGTAAAGAGATGGGATGGAATACTTCCTAGATTTTGACCCTGGTTACTAAGGAAGGCCTACAAAAACAACCCATCACAGCTCTTCAATCACTTATTTATTTTCATTATAAAGGGAGCTGAGAAGCTGCATTTGATAAATTTCTTTGGTTTATTTGGTTAAGGTGTCTTAGCAGTGTCAGCACTGTTAGAAATTCTTCCCGTACTTGTCCACAGTTATGGGTCATATCACATACTCTGATACATCCTCTGTAGAAAGGACTAGTGATGTCAGCTTGGAGTAGTATTTACTCCAGGTTTCCTCTGAGCCACACAAGGAATTTCTGTAGGTGTATTGCTTTATTTTCTGGTTTTGTTTAAAGTTCCAAATGGATCAACTATTCTGTCATGTGATGTCAAAGTGGTGTTTTGCAGCATACAGGTTATATTTTTACAATGTTCTGTTACACTGTGTGACTTGCAAGAGTGTTTGAAGCATTTGCAAATGGTATTTGGGCGTATAAATCCTAGGAAAATGTTGAAGAAGAGTAGAGAATAAGGGGAGGCAAGTCTGATAGAATCTTTTCCAACTGACTATAAAGACCGGTCTCTGAAACAAACTTTTCCTCATAAAAATTCCCTTTTTTTATTGGAAGGAGAATAAATGTATTTGTTCAATTAAAACAAGCAAAACAAAACAAGAAAAACAAACCCCAAACCAATTAATGAAAAGAATTTTAGGAGGTATTAATATTCTTTGTCAAAATCAAAGTACTAGGAAATAAAAGCAAACCAGGGAGATACATTTTCTGATACAAGCCAAATCACAGAAGTTATGAGTCTGACTCCACAAACAGTGTAGAAAAAAAGTAGACAATAAAAAAATCTCCTGTCACTTGGTTCCCAGACTGCTGGTTCTCCTGCATGTGCATGCGCATATACAAACATGTATGCACACAGACACACACAGATATATTTAAAAACTAAATTATTGAAATATTTCCACAGAAAGTGAAAAGACTGGTTTTTTTCTTTGACTTTTACTGATTTTGTTTCATCTGTGTAAAGGTGGATCCAGAAATACACTGGATCTTAGGATAGATTTCTATCTCCCCACCACTGAGCATATCTACATGGTTTTGAAATTATGCCTTTTTTATATAGTCAGGACGTTTGCAATGTAAATGGCAAAATGCAAAGCAATTTTATCACCTTCAGTATAAGGCAAGGCCAGCACATATGGGGATTGAATCGTTGTCAGAGCAGCAGCTGGAGTGCAGGCAGCTGAATTCCAGACTAAGTGAAATTTATTTGGACTAATCAAACAGGACACTTGGAAGATAGTAAAAGATGCAACATCTGATAGAAAGCTAACACAGGAAATTTTTGTTCTCTGGAAATATGCTAGTGTGGCAACACATTAGAATTTCACAGGAATGCTTGTTTGCCTGCATATTTAAAGAGAATCCAGACATTTGGCTTAGGAAACCTGATCTCATGTTACTAATTTAGCTACCCAGAAACTGTACAAGAGGTCTTTGTACAGATGACTTCAGGATGAAATCAACCTTTCTCTACTTTCAAGTACTTACAGACAGTCTGAAAGTCTGACCTCTGACTAAGCTTCTCAACCACTTCATCCCCCTTTTCAGAAAATGGGCTAAAAAGCCTGTTCTAGTTCTCTCGTGCAGAATAGAGAGCATTCGTGTTGCTGATAGACTTTTGCCTACTTCCAGGACCTTCTCATTGTTAACTGTGACACAAGAGGAGTTTCCAAAAGCTTTCTAAAAGAAAAATAGTACATTCCTTGTTGGAGGAGAGAAGAGAGACTGGCTATGGAAGGACAGCTTAATCAGCGCAGATCTGTGACTGCCGGAGCTGAGAACTGCTTGCTGTGTTTATATGGACCTTTGCTATGTTTAAGGACTGTTTGAAGTTTGGGGTCTGTGCCCAGTTTGGGGATTTTATCATGCTATATGTTTTTCCTTTGTTTCGCTGTATGTCCCTGCTGGAATTTTCCATCCCTCATGGCCTGTAACCCATCGCTGATTGGTCCCTGCCTGCAGCATGGTACCATTTCCTTATATGGTATATACCTTCCTCTGTGTTCCCAGTTTTGAAGGGTCTTGCCTTGTATGGCTGAGGCTGGCCCAGACCCTTCCCCAAAACCTTTCCAGAGTGCTCCCGGGGTCAGAACCCAGCCCCCCCGACCCTATTTAAGTTTGTACCAGTTTGAATAAAGCTCTCTCTCTCTGTTCTTTGGCTTGCACCTACCTACCTCACTCCTCAGAGTGTGTCCCTTTCTTTCCACCCCCCACCTTCCCCTCAGGACCTCAATTTTTTATTTTTTTTTCCCCCCAAAAAAAAGAGAATTACTGAACTTTTCTATCCATAGGCTATTTTATAAATTGTGGTACTTTTTGCTTGTGTAGAAGCAAGAGTCTGAATGTTTTTTTATTCCTTGGGAGACTGGGCTTTTGTAGATTGACCAGGATGATGCTTTTTCTTTTTCTCTCCAGCTGTTGGTATGCAAATACCTAAGAAAACCATCACTCACCATGGAGTTTTTGATGAAAAAATGTGAAAATTATAAGTAACAGCAAAGCAGTGCAGAAGTTTGCTGTAAAATTGCTAGTGTTATATCACGTGCTCCTCTTAGTGCCTATACATATACGACTGTTACTTTCTATGAACATGAAAATATCCAGACTCTGAGAAAAGTTCAGAATATCTCTCTTCTTGCTTCTCTTTGGACTAATTCTTTTAAGTGCCAAATCTTCACTGAGCTTTAACAGCTTTTATCAGTCTATGTTCTATTAATTGGAAATATCTTTTGACTTCCAGTATGTACATAATTACTTTCTGTAGCAGCATTCCATTTAATGGGGTCTATTTCAGACTTAATAAAATGTTTTCAAATCAATTGCATTGTTATTTAACTTAATCATAAGGATAGAGATTATGCCCTGACATTATAGCAATATTTATGAAGAAAACAATTGTGCACATCCCACCACCAGTCCTGTTCACTTACATAAACAAACTGGAATGTCTTTTGGGTTGCCTATATAAGTATCAATAAAACAAAAGTATAAGAATAACTCTGAAGTCACATAAACCTTGAATTATAGCATTCATCTTTTTAGTATTTTTAGCATTTTTTGGTAGCTTTGAATCAAGCTTCTCCTATTCTGTCCCAGATGTGTCCTAATTTTTTCACCCATTTAATATAGAAAAAAAAATATTACATTACAAGTTGTTTTGAGAATTCATTTGTTATGCTCAGTTCCTCAGTGCTCTCTGAAAGCATGTTTCTGGGGTGTATCTACTGCTTCAGTTTGTGCGGTATGAGGCAGTGGTGCAAGAGAAAGTGTGGTAAATAAACTAGACAATTTGCCTGAAAAGCAAACCTCTGATCAGAACTACTATAGAAACTAATGGAGACACATCCTTTGGATTAGTTTTCGGTTCCAGTAAGTTGTCATAGAAGCTGTCTGGATTTGAGAGTTGGCTTATAACAGGGAGTACTGCATAATTTTGGTGCCAAGCAGCAACAAGAGATAGATGGGAAAGGTACATAATTATTTCATTGATATCTCTTTCTAAATATAAAAATTAATTTATTTAAATTCACATTTCAGTAAAATAAATGCCTTTGCACTTTAACTCACAAAAATATTGGCTTTCCCTTTTCAAGCATAGGACAATATTGTGAGCTGTCCAGTGTAATAATAAGGTAGGAAACAAGAACATAATAGAAAGGAAGCAAATATGAACTAGAAGTAATGGCCTGAGACTTTAAGCCACTGAGAGAATGCTCTGAGACCTCATTATACCTTTGCTTCTATGATAACAGAATTTGTGAAATTCTGTTACATGATTATTTGAATAACCATTTTCAGCTTTTGCTGCAAAACTCAACCAAAACTTAGGCAAGACTACAGCCTATGAAAATTTCAAATTTTTCATGTTGAGATTTGGAGTGTTAATTATTCAGAATCCATCTGTACTTGGGATGCTCCAGGCCCAAATGGCTTTATTATAGTCAGTGTGCACACATCCTCATCTTATAAAGAAACTGAGCCCAAATGAATCACAAGCCTGAAGAAACTAGACTGATCTGTATTTGCAAATTCTTTTTTACAGCAGCTAGGGGAGCATGAGCATCAGGAACAAGGACTGAGAATAGAGAAAGTACATCTTCTAAATTGACGATTGGCCCACAGGTGGTAAAGAGGACAAGAGAAAAATTACTTGTTCTCTTTTGCAGGATAAAGAGCAAAGCTGAAGAGACTGACAGAGTTGATGTGAGTTTGCTGAAGGAGAAACAGCAAATAGTATGAGAATCCAGTGCAAGGTAATTAGTATGGGCCTGATATACAGAAGTTTTACATCAGTTCTCTTCCTCATTCTGTATATATGTTGTAGAAGACCTACAAATTTTGACTTTTTACATCTCGCCCACCATGATCACTGCTACAGGGAGGAAAAAAAACAACACAAAACCAAAACATCAAGCATGTAAGCAAAAATTGTGATTAAAAACTTATATATGAACATATGGATTGAATTTGTACATATAGAACCAATTCAGATTGCATGATAATCTCAAATTTTGTTTGCCTGGGGTTCAGACTAATATTTCATTTTTAATTAAGAGCTCTCTCTATATTTATATTTAAAAAATTTGTAGTAGTTTACTTCTTGCTCCACATACCTGGTGTGTGTTGTTTCTCTGAATTTCTCCCTATCATGTGTATGTTTTACATGGTTTTTTTCTGCTAAATCACTTTCCTTTTACTCTGTTGAGCCTTAGTAGTCTCTTATCTCTGCTCCTTTCCTGAATTTCTGAATCTGTGAGAAGATAAAATAGAAAAGAGGAAAGGGATCACCCATCCAGGCAAAAATCCAGGCAGGAAGGACTGGATCAGAGGCTCTTCTGAGCACAAAGACTTTCATATTGGTGCTTTTAAGGGCATTCAGAGTTGCTTGCACAACTCTCAGCATTTTCTCTCCACCATATTCACCATATGAAGCTTTATTCTAAAGACATGCACTTCTGTTGGGTTTTCATGGCAAGGTTTTGGTAGTGGAGGGTGCTACAGTGGTGGCTTATGTAAGAAGCTGCTAGAAGCTTTTCCTAAGTCAAACGAAGACAATGCCAACTGGCTCCTTGAAGAAGAAACAACCACTGGCCAAGGTCAAGTCCATCAGCAACAGTGGCAGCACCTCTGGGATAACATAGAATGGGAAAAAGCTATTTTGCAGAAGCAAATTGCAGCTGGACAAGAGAGGAGTGAGAATATGTGAGATAAAGAGCCCTGCAGTCACCCTGCAGTCAGGGAAGAAGGAGGTGGAGGAGGTGCTCCAGGTACTGGAGCTGAGATTTTCCCTGCAGCCCACGGTGAAGACCATGGTAAGGCAGGCTATGCTCTTTTAACCTGTGGAGGTCCACAGTGGAGCAGAAATCCATACCAGGACCCCACAGTAGAGCAGGTTGGTGCATCCAAAGGAGGTTGTGACCCTGTGAGAAGTTTGGTTTTATTTGTCAATATTCTAATTTGATTTTATTGGTAATATATTCAATTAATTTTCCCATTATGGTAATTGGTGAGTGATCTCTCCCTGTCCTTATCTTGACCCATGAACCTTCTTTTGTATTTTCTCTCCACTGTTCCTTTGAAAAGAGGGAGGGATAGAGCAGCTTTGGTGGGCACCTGGCATCCCGTCAGGGTCAATCCATCACATCACTTTAAACATTTCAAGATTATGGAATGATTTATACAGCAGTTACTGTCAGAGCCATCTTATCAGTTTTTCAAGTGAAGGAAATGCAGATTCCACCCTTACCTCTTTGAAATAATTTCTCTGCTCTGGTTAGAAATGATTCCTGATAAATTCTTTCATTGAGGGTTAATTCTTGCCAATGGGAAGATTTGCGTTTATCTAATATGCAGGTTGTAATAGGAAGCTCATACCACTGCATGTTCGAGCTTTTATGCCACTTTCACAATTTCTTTCCAGATGTCAAACTCATTTTCTTTGCTTAGGTCTTGCTGTGTTTGACATATAAGATTGCATGACAAGATTCATGCCATAATACAAGTATAGGTCCTGGATGAGCTGAAAGATTTGTTAAAAAATTAAGTGTAAGTTTCAGTTACCTGTATAGTAAACTCTTGTTTTATCCTGCAATGAAGTAACTATTGACATGATCAGAAAGTTGTCTTTATCTTCACTATCCCCTTTCCTTACCCTTTAGTCACAAAAGAAAGCAAATATTATTTCCTAGTTCAGAGCAGCAAAGAATAATCAAGTAAAGGACAGTCACACTCAAAATGTTGTGGTCAATGCCTTGATATCCAAGAGGAGACTAGTGATGAGTGGCATTTCTCAAGCTGATACTGGGATTGGCACTGTTTAACATCTTTGTTGGTGACATGGACAGTGGGACTGAGTGTACATTCAGCAGGTTTGCTAACAACTGTGTGGTGTGATTGACACATGGGAGGGAAGGGATGGCCTCCAGAGGGACCTTGTTAGGCTTGAGAGGTGCATCTGTGTAACATCATGAAGGTCAAGTGCAAGGTACTGTAAGCTGGTTGGCGCAATCCCAAGCACAAATACAGGCTGGGCACTGAATGAGTCAAAAGCAGCTCTGTAGAGAAAAATTTGGACATGTTGGTTGATGAGAAACTCAACCTGATCCAGTAATGTGTGCTTGCAGCCCAGAAAGCCAACCATATCCTGGGCTGCATCAAAAGAACAATGGCCAGCAGGTCTAGGGAGGTGACTGTCTCCCTCTGCTGTCGTGATACACCACCTGCAGTGCTGCATCCAGGTCTGAAGTACCCAACATAAGAAGGATGCAGACCTGTTGGGCCAAGTCCAGAGAAAAGCTAGGAAAATCATCAGAGGGCTGAAACACTTCTTCTATAAGACAGAGATGAGAGAGTTGGGTTTGTTCAGCTTGGAGAAGAGAAGGCTCTGCAGAGACCTTAGTGTGGCCTTCCAGTGCATGGGCAGTTATTTTGTTTTCTTTCTACCTCCTCTGAAGTTCTGGTATAAGCTTTTAATACTGCCGGCATTTCAAGTAAAAGTCTCTTACTGATTTCTCTTTAAAAAATTAATATTTTGGAGGTAATTCTTTCTCCTATTGCTAATGTTTGTTAATATTTTGTTAATTTGTAGACAGTGTGTCTTCATTGGACCAAAGCTTTGTTGGTGTAGAAACTCCTAAAGAAGACTGGAATCATGGTGCAGCAGGATAAATGCATGAAATTTTCATGTACTCCAAGACATTCTCTTGCTCTCCTCTAGTGTCCTGCATTGGTTGTCTATGCTTATCTGTGTGTTAATTTGCTTTAGAAGTAGGAGATGTTAATCTGCAATCTGAAAGACTACCCTATCACCTGAACCTATGGTTTTATCGTTCTCTATGGCTCCTTCTCTTAAAATGAAGTTCATTTGATATATCATTTGGGAAATCCTTACCATTTCAGAGTTTTCAGTATATAGGTTAAAATCAAACTGTGAATAGCATAGTGTGTCATATGTCATATCTCTTGCAGGATGTCTATTACAACCAGTGGTTTGCTGCATTAGACAATGGATGACCAAGTTATTTTCTGATTGCTTGTTCCCTGATGTAGCTGAAAACAGATTTTTTGTTTGGTTTGTTGGGGTTTTCCCCCCTTAATGTAAAATAAATTCCTTATACTTCCATGAACATAAACAAAAGTGAAAAACTCAAGGTCATGAACAGAGAAAATAAAGATTAAAATTTTCAGCATGCAGAAGTCCTTTTGATCTGTCAAGTATTACTCAGGGTCCCAAAGGTTATAAGTGATTGTTTAATTCACTACATCATGAACTAGAGGAATCCTGGCTATCCCCATTGCTTTTACCCACTTGAAATAATTTATTTTTATAAGTACCCCACTGGTCTCATAGTTATGTCTGTGCATCTTTGGAACATTTCCATTATTAAATTATCTACAATCCATGATCTGTTATTAAATAAGCACTGCTTTACTGACGCCAGAGCAACCCCATAGGCACAGAAACTTATTAGTATAGCAGCGTGCCTGTAAAAGGTGACAGATGGAAAAGACAGCTACAAGGACAGCGCTGGACCCTACTAACCCACCAGAGATTGAATCCATCAATCAGAAAAAACACAGTAAGAGTGTAAAGAGGGAAGAAGAGAAGACATATATCCTGGCCTTTTTTATTAGGCCTTTTTTCTGTCATCTCTCATGTTTTTATTTCCATGTTAGGGAGGAGGGAACACACTCTCCCTGTGCTTCTCATGGTAACATCATGTTCATTTGTGATTTAAACTGTTTCTGAATGGATTGGTAATTCTAGCAGCAGGCACATAATCTTTTCCAGCAATTTAAGTCTCAGATAATGTCCCAGTCCTAATCACTCAATGTACCTGTGCAGGTAACTCCTACTCCTTGGGGGAGTCCTTTGAGTTTCAGTGGGATTTTGGCAGTCCTGATAGCACTACTGTAAACCTGAAATCTTGGACAGAGATTTTATTAAATCTAATAAATTGCAACAGAAATGTAAATAATATTTGATGTAAACATTAAATACATCTAAATTGCATAAAATAAATTAATGAGCTTAATAAATAATACATAATATCAAACCAAGAAATTATTATTCAGTCCCCTTTGTTCTCTTGCTCGCTCTGAGAACTGGAAAAGTGCAGAAGTAATTTTATTTAAGGATGAAATTCATTAAACATTTAATTATTCAACTAGAACTAGTTTTTTATTTTACTTCTGGGATTAAATAGAGAATTGACAGCTATTAGTTTCACTGAACAGGAATAAAGGATGCCACTTTTTCCTAAGAAGGAAATAACACACGCATTTTCAAGCTAGGTTATTGCTATTTATTTTACCTTCATTTCTTAGGATTTATAAGTTTAATACATGAGCATTCAAATACCTTTGGTACATGTGATTTATACAAAATTCATCACATTGCATTATTTTTTGTTTCTGTTTTTGAAATGTCAGAATTATTTCAAATTATGTTGTTCCAAAGCTGTGGAAGTTCCTAATCTTTCTTTTGGAGTAAAAAAGTAGTATTTGGGATTAAAGAACCAATTGATGACTTCAATCTTAGGTTCTGTACTGAAGGAACATGCAGGAGATTTATAGAAAACACTAGAAAATGGAAAAAATCAAACCACGATTATGCCATCACAATTCCTTATACTGCTATTATGTCTATCATACAAAGATATGGACTGCAGAAAAATTATTGCTCAAGTACCACAACAATGCAACAATACAGTTAGGTGTTTAACCTCAAATCATCCAGTACTCTTGCTCTCACCCTCAAATCATACCATACTTAGTGGAGTTTATTGTTTCTAATTTATCATGTCTGACATCACTGCACAGTATTTGGGTCATTTGGGTCATATGCATACACAGAGAAACAAATATTTAAACAAGTCAGTATACTGAAATATAAAGTACATGTGAAAGAGCAGATCCTGTGGTCAGCAAAGAATAAAATTCTGTAAGAGCAAGTTATATACTTAAACTTTCAATGTTTGTAGTTGGGAATTAGAAGATTGTTGTTCATTAATTTCAGTGTGTTAATACTCTTTGGAAGACATGAAATGCATTGACTTCAAGTATAGATACTTTTTCAAATCAGCTTCTAGGACTACTTCTCAAATTATGATTAATTTAGTTTGAGGCTTTGATACCCAGATTTTATTTTATGTAATATAGGAATTAGTATTCAGAATCCAATTAAAATCTTGCAGTAGTTACAACATTATTCTCAGCAGAGAAAAGGACCCATATCACAATCTTATGTAGATTGAATTTCTTAGACATCATAGAGCATGCTTGCTTAGTGAGTTACACGTTCTAACTCTGCTTTTACACACAAGGTCTGTCCTAACCTGCCTGGTTTCCTGGAATCTGCACTGTTCATTCAGTTCTAATAACAATAAAGCTAGGAAGCATTACTCCTTTCTTCTCCCTTCAGAATAGAGTCATAGAAACATAGAATCATAGAATCATAGACTGTTTAGAATAGAAAAAAACCTTTGAGTCCAACCGTTAAGTCAGCACCATGATCACCACTAAACCATGCCCCACATCTACATGTGTTTTGAACATTTCCTGGTATGGTGATTTCACCACTGCCCTGGGCAGCCTGTTACAATGCCTGACCACCTTCTCAGTGGAGAGATTTTTTTCCTCCTATCCCATACAAACCTTCCCTGGTGCAATTTGAAGTGGTTTCCCTTGGAATGTCCCTTGCTGCCTAGAAGAGATTGATCACTACCTTGCTACAACATCCTGTCAGGTAGTTATAGAGAGCAATAAGGCCAAACCTCATCTTCCTCAACCCCTCCTTAGACTTGTGCTCAGGTAATTTCTGCTTACTCCCTGTGGAAATGAAGCTTATGCAAAAATATATATTTGTCTTGCCACTAGTAACTTTCTAATCTTTCAAGCAAATTAAAATCAAATTTGAATGCAAGATGGAGATCTCAAAAATCCTAAATTTTTACAGGTTATATGAGAGTTTACAATGTGCTTAGGGGACACATTCTGCTTCTACTCCCCTTGAGAGAAAATTAAATAGCTCAGGTCTTGTTTTGTTCAATTTGTGTCAATCAATCTTTGAGAATAAATCCAGACCAGCATCAGCAGTTAGGACCAAGCCTCATGTTTGAATCACAGACCATGGAAGAGGGAAACACAATATGAGAGTGGACAGGAGCTGCTGGAGTCCAAGGAGAGGAAAATAAACCCCTTTTAGGGTAAAGGAGCTGCTGAGGATGTGAGAATGACATGGCATGCTGTGAAGGCCATAGGAGATAAAAGGAATGTGAGATTGCTGCAGTGACAGCTGTAAAAGATACCTAATGTGACCCCCAAGTACCTGTACAAGTAGAGTCGCTGTGGGTATAGGGAGAGAAAATGCAATGTTTTATAGGCTGATCTAGGATTCATTAATGTGACTTTTGACAGTATAACTGATTTCATTCTTTATTAAGAGAAAGGAATGAGGGACAGGTGGTGGACAGGGAAGAGTCTCTGGAAGTGTTTTGGAAGGGAAACTTTATTTTCCTAAGTCATTTTCAGAAGACTCAAACCATATCAAGTTATGTCCCTCATTTATTTTTAAACACATCTTTGTGATTCTTAACAGGCAAAGAAGTAGAATTGTCTTTAATAAAGACAATTTCTACTTTATATGATGTAGGATTTTGTTATTTCTAGTTATTTCTTGCACTTCTTTTTCTCTCTTTTTCTTATGAAAGAATTATTATTGACTAATTTCTGTCCAAAAAGCAGTAATTCATGATCATAGGGTCTTAGCTCTCCTACTCTCCATTGAATGTAGTAACTATCAGATTACCTCCCTCAAACAAATATATTCAATAATATTTATATTCTGGTCTAGAGGTAGTGTAGGCATGAATCAGAAATTAATGTTTTGTACTTTAATAAAGGTTCTCCTATTATGAAATTAGATTGGAATTTTTTTTTAAAAAAATCTCACTTTTAAGTGAAATTTTACTTTGATGAGTGGTCTGCACACCTTTGGAATGGTTTATAACTTTTCAGTTCACAACATTTTGGGGCATACTTGACTATTGTGTTGAGTACAAAGTGTTTATTCAATGAATTGCATTGAAATGTTTATAGGCTCTAGAGGAATTTTCATTTACTATTTCATGCCCTGCCCAACAGGCAAACCACAGAAAGCTTTTAAGTTAGAAGTGGGTGTGTTTGTAGGAGCTTGAGTCTCTGGCAAACAGCTCACTGCAGCGCTAGTTTAATCAGCTCATTCTTTGGCATTTACTTGCTGCTGTCTTGCCTGAAGGGCAAACACTATCTTAATGAAGCACACAAGGACAAATGACTTTTCCAGGCGGTGATTAATTTTCACAAGCTGACTTTAATCACTGGTTAATTAATAGAAGATTTGTTGATTTGCAAAAAAAGCACAGTCATTATAAGCAGTATTATATCAATTTGTTTTTCATTAATTTAATGCAGTAACAAGCTTTTATTTAGAAACTAACTTAATGTGTTGAAATTCCATAGTAGAAAGAATGGTAGTGTACTAGAAAAGAGTATAGAACTATATAGCTAGTTGTGTTTGCTTGCTTGACCAGATCTTTTTAGAAGCAGAAACAAATACTAACAAAACTCTATCTCAATTTTACCCATCAACCCCCACTTCAAAAGCAAGATTATGAGGTTTTTGTGCTATTCGTATAAATATTATAATTATAAATGCTTAGTAACAGTATATGACTTATACAACAGATACAGAAAAGATCACGCAGAGTTTAACATACAAATCAAACTATTTTCCCTACCATGATAGGAAAATAGATAATAATTTTGTATTACTATCAATAGCTGAAAATTGTTTAAGACCAAATTTTGTAGACTGCATTTAACAACAGAAGTCAAACTATTTTTTTTTTCTGCATGATATTATAACAAAAATCATAATGTGTATTCTATAAAATACAAGATAATTGGTTTAGATCTGCTTGATGAGACACCCTATCATGATGTAACAGGTGAAGCCATAGCCATAATCTCTGACTAGAGCCAAAAGGCAATCAAATTTAAATTAAAAGCAAAATAAAAACTTTTAAGAGTTACGGGGAGATCAGACTAGGAGATTGAATGATCTATCATTCAGTCTCTTTAATGGAAAAGTAGTTACCAGTTCAGAAGATTTAAAACCACAATTTTGGGAACTCAGTGTGAGAACAATGTAGGAAATGTACCAGCAACATAGTCTACAAAAAACATATCAGAATAAAGGTATTTCTGGTCTTTTAGGGACATGGAATCTGTTAAAGTTGCCTGACAGGTGACACCAGATATTTTTTGCAGACTCCAGTACTTAATATAATCAAATGAGCATTGCCTATGATACAGATATATTTTATGATAGTTTTTAATATATTAGACTACTCCAACAGACCTTCTCTCTATTCATCATTTTATGTTCATCCTTTCATTTCGACACAGTAAAAAAATCCAACTGACATTGATAGAAGTCATACAGTACAGATAGCACTGTAAGTGGAATCTATTCTCAAACTCGTATTTGACTTTTGCCCTTTATAAACAAATATTCCCCTTATACAGAGAGGGCGATTGCACAATTATATGATTTTTACCTACACAGCTGCTCATGGTTTATTTTTTTTGTTTGTTCATTTTAACATGTTGCAGAGAAACATGTAACTCACTAATATTTGGTGTACACAAAGTTCCATTAATTTTATGACACCTTAAAGTGTACATTATATAAACTGATGTATTCAAGAAAAATGATTATGTAGATTCAATGTTTTCATGCTGAACTTTGGGACAAGTTTGACTTTAGCTTTTGACTCCTCAGTCAAAGGGGATAATGCTCACTTAGTGCCATTATACCTGGGATTCTTCTCCACAATAACACTTTTCTACCAATTGCAGCAGCAGGAGGCTGAAAATGTAGTTTAACAAATACTCTGTTATAGTGAATTTGAATAGCCTTTGTTGAGAGGGAGCATTACACTTCCACTGGGCGCTATACAACAACACCATTACATAATTAAGCATCAATTAAAATGCTATTAAAATAAAATGTTATCCTGTTGTCTTTTCAATGATGCTATCTTGGCACTTCATCTGCCTAAATGTCATCAGTTAGCACGCTAGACCCAGTGCCATTAAGGTTAATGTGCAACATGTTTATAATGTACGTTAGCATGTCATAACATATGTCAAACATGAAACCCGATCATAATGATGATGATGGTCTCACAAAGGAATATGCAAAGAATAAGAAAAATATGTGAACTGACTTCTATCTGAAAGCCTGTATTGCCATTCAGTTAGGTATTTGATGCTTTCGAACATCATCTAAGAACAAGGTAAATAAAACTGAAATTGGAATGAAGTTTGAAGAAGTCTGTACAGAGATATGACAACAGATAAATATATTCAGGGCCTAATTTTGTTCTAGAGCCCTCAAACACACTTCTAAATGCCAATGGCTAACATTTTGTTACAGTCCTCCCACCATAATTCAATGGAAGGTAATTTTTCATCACAATGAATTGCAAAAGTGTCATCAGGTGAATTTTACAAAATGCAATACACTGTCTAGGTGATATGGTAATTGCTGAACAGGCTATATTTTCTGCATGGTCTCAAAAGATTTCTGTACCTACTGAGTTAACAGCTTGATTCGAGTACTGTTGGAATAATTATTCAAGAGCATTGCAGACAAAATTCATGTTTTTCTTTTTTCAAGACCACCTACAAATGAGATAAAAAAATGAACGAAAAAGGCATACATGCGTTTAAAGTTGCTGTCATTTCTTCTAGTTATGTGCATGACATATTGAAAAATAACTTGCTGTCTTACAGCAAGTCAAAAATAAATTTTTACACATTCCTCCAACAGCTATCATCAATCAAAACATAGATTTGTAGTCAAAAGATTAAGCTCTTGATACATTTGAATTTTTTCTACTCTATTAACATCTATTGGTAAAAAAATTGATACCTCAACATACCCTAGTAAAAAACAATGTGGAAAATATAATTCAAAATGCTAGCTAAAGTAATGATCAAATACTTTATCCAGTAACAATATTTAACTAGTTAAGATCTAAATTTATGTATCCCATAGATACATTTACCTGTAAACAGGAATGTCAGATTTATTTTGAATATAATATCTAAACAAATCTGCCAAGATTTTTTTGTTTGTTTTGTTTTGTTTTTTGGAATGAATGAGGAGAAACTTTAATCTCTTAGGGAATTATGAGTAAGAAGTGTGGAGGAGATAAAATTAGATTTAACAATAACTTTTCATTAAATGAATCTTGAACAGAAAATTTAAAATAAAATAAAAAATAAAGGCACCAAAAAAAGGTCAATGGTATGCTGTTCCTGCTCCAAAGAAGTAGTGGCAAAATTCCCACTGCTTTACCTGTGAATCAAAGAAAATATTAATGTAGTATCTGAATTCTAATTAATTCAATATTTTCATTGAACTGCCTAGTAGTGTTTGACAGGTTTGTGAGACAATCATTCAGTTCCATTCTTAGCCAAGGAGCTTTTGTCTTTTTTTTTTTAATCCATTGCTTCAATGTACCCAGAGACCTAGATTCCTGTGTCAAAACAGCATTATATTGCTCACTGTGAGTCTCTAGAATTAATAATCAGTAAAGAAGGAAATCAGACATGTGCAACTCTTGGGTCACACTGTCTTTAAAATAAGAGATAAAAGGAAAGAAGAAAGGAGCTTGATAGCAAAAATAAAAGGTCAAAATCCTGAATCAACCTTTCAGTAGTAAAATTTTTGGAGGGTTTATTCCTTTTCAGATATCTTACTTGCAAGTATAAAACTCTTCTTTACTAAAATTAGAAATTGGGAATACAATCTAACTGTTCAGTTGGTGACTATCTCAGTGTGAATACCTCACACTGAAACAGATGTGAATTGCCCAGTTGAAGTTTCCTTCTATTGCCATGTACACAGACAAGATTGATGGCCAAGGTAAATTTGATGTCTCACTTCCACAAAAAAAGTTAGACAAATCCTACCCTTTGTGTTCTCAATAAGGTGAACTTTCACCTAAGAAACGGGTTATTTCACAATCTGAAATCTTCTACATCCTTGCTAAAATAAATGTCTTATAAGCAGTTTTTCTGAATATTTTTACCAAAGAGAAGTATAACTTCAACAGGGATATGTTTGTAACTGTCATAACTGAAATAGACACTGGACATTTACAAAAGGCAGTGATATTTTGTTTTGATAAAATCATCCCACAATTACTTTTCAGAACGGAAAATCTGAGATTGTTGAGTACTACTACTCAAGGACTTTAGAGTTGTTGACAAAGATACGCTGTTCAGGCTTCACTGTAGTTCAACCAGTTATTCTTTGCTTTCAATAGAAAAATGTTATGATGTGATACATATGAGAAGACTGTGAAATAATATTTTAAATTAGAGTTAAGAAACCCCCTAAGAAACATCTGTAAATTATGGAAGAAATAATTCTCCACCTGGCACCTCACAGTTACAGTGATCAGGAACTGTCTTCAACCCTCTGGCAAGTGGAGGAGAAAGAAGAGCTCCCAAATGCTTTGGTAATTATCATTATCTTTTTTAATACAAAATCATCTGGAGTTTGTGCCAGCAAACATTCATCACCCATCTGCGGCCATGCACAGAAGTTATCATAGCCTAAAAGCTGGCATAATACACTACTGGCTGTGTGACAGCTGGTTGGAAGACAGACTGCAGAAAAATCTGTGATCAGAGGATGGAACCCAGGAGTTCAATCTACAAACTTCCCTAGGCTGTTCTGTAACTAGCCATGGCAGATCAATGAATTTATTTGTAATGAGGTAACTTTCCATCATAAGCTTAGCATTTTGTTAAATAGAGTGGTGTCTAGGAATTCAAAGCTATGGTCTCTCAGATTATTAATGAGTCACAAGTCTAAGCATAATTTTGTTAGAAGCAACATATGATTGCAATTGTCATACTGATCCTATATCTTTAATTTTTTTTAATTAAATTCTAACGTACACTACCAATTTAATTTTTACAAAAAAAAAACAACCAAAAAACAAACAAAAAAAACAACAAAAAAACCAAACAAACAAAAATAAAACCCCAAAAAAAACCCAACAACAACAAAAAACCCCACAAACCAAAAAACCCCAAACCAAAAACAAACAAAAAAACCCTGTGGTGAATTCTGAATGCTTCCTTTGCACAAATACATCATCAGTTTCAAAGAAACATTTAAACATAGCATTTTCCTGACCACACTGATCTAGGGCTTGGCATCCCCACTCATGGCAGCAGGTTTGAAATCAGATGGTCTGAGGTCCCTTCCAACCCAAACCATTCTATGATAGCAAGAAAACAGACAGATCTTTTGGTGAACCTGCTCCACACACACAAAAAACCAACTTCAGTGACAAAAGGGAGCATTCCAGAAATGACATAGTTGTAGATTGTTTTTAGTTCAATTTTAAAAAATAGTTATTAGATTTGGCATTCATTATCACTAACTCTAACCTCAACTATTTTCTTCCTGGACTTCTTTCATTCATTAAAGAGAAATATGCTCCTCCAAGTCAAGATAAAATAATAATTAAGCTTTAGCCCACCTGAATCACATTGATGTTGGAACAACATTCTTTCTGTTGCCTGCAAAGAGAGCCAAGGTTGCTGACCAATACCTGATCTTCTCCACTGTCCCTTCTCTGTGTTATGTGGGTCTGAGTAGGTACCAATAGAGTGGTGGTAGCAAAAATGAACATAAAAAGGCCACCACCTGCATCCAGCCTTGAGGCAAAGTCCACAGTCACAAGCCGTGTTTTTGATAACAATTCAGATGCAGAGGTTAACACTATCTGCAGATGCAGAAACTGTAGTTTATTTGCAGAAAGGATGTTCAAAACAGAGGTAACTAACTACACGGAGCAAAAAACCCAAGTGAAATATCCAGAAGTGAAAGCATCAAGGTGAACAGAAGGGCAGTACAAGTCCCAATCTCTTTGCACATTTTTCTCAAGTGCTTTCCTCCATGACTGTTTGCTCAGTGGGCCGTGTCAACAGACAGATGTGAGGTCTCAGAGCTGTGGTGTGATCTCACCACTGTTCATATAACACTTCTACTATCACAGTTTGATATTTTGAAATTCTGGTTTGAGTGTTCTAACCAGAGTTATTACACTTAGTTAAATTCTGCACAAATAATATATTTCTTTGGACCACCTTAATATGCCAAAAATAAAAGCTTGAAAATATGTTATTTTTCCCTTAAACAGAAATAGTAGTTTGAGCCAGCACTGCACTGATTTCATATTCAAAGCAGATATCAATTTGAAGTTAGTAGAATGTAAATCAGATAAAGATTTTTTCAACGTGTTTGCACCATATCTGCAAGCAATGACCACTTCCACGAGGTTTACAACTTCAGAGAACCAAAGCTCACACAGACTTGAAGATTGTGAACTGACACCACTGGTATCACAAAGAAAGCAACTTCTTTGCTAGCTACTGAAAGAACAATTCCCACAGAATTAACCATAAAGTTTCATGACTCTGCTCTGTAAACATTGTGTCTTGACAATCCCTCTAGTGCAGGTTTTTTCCTTTTTTTTTTTTTTTTTTTTAAATCTATCACTTTTAAAGAGTTTTAGGTAAGTCAGTTATGAAATAATTTTATTTGAAAAACATAAACCCCGCTATTTCTATTTTGCTTTATGAGAATTTAGACTTTATCATCTCCATCTCTCTTATGTTCAGAAAAATGTGGTTTTATTTATTTGAACTACTATTAATTTTTGTGTTTATTTATATATATAGATATATAAATTCTACAGTCTAACTGCCTCAACTTTTTAGCTTATATTTCTTCTTCAGTGATGATCATCACAGGTAAGGATATCTTTCTCTCTTGATTTGAAAAGGATTTTGTTGTCAGCAACATAAAACTTGCCACATCTTAACAGAAAAGTGACTCATATTTAAAAACATAAAATGAGCAATATTCTGTCAAAATACTGGGACATTTTTGAACAGCAGCTGCAAAACCAGAAAGTTATTTGATGTCTTATGTCTGTCAAGGCATGTCTGCGGGGAGACATGTCAAGAGACAGGCATTTCATATTTCTTGAATACAGTAATGTCTTTAACCTTATTATTCAGAAGCAGAAATTTGGGTTCTTTTTTCCTGTCCTTCAAAACATTTTGTGTCTCTGTAATTTACCTTCCTCTTCCCTTTACTCATGGATGAGATATGAAGCTTAACAATCTTATTTTGAACTTTCAGTATATTCCTAGCAATTCAACCCCTTACTTGTTTTTCCAAATTAAATACCACAATTGTGCTATCACACTAAAACTTTCTCCTTCTCTTTTAACATTATCTTCTACTTTGAGGATTGTGTTCAATTTTTAACCTCCTCTCAGCAAAGTGATGATGCAACATCATTTCATTAAATCTCACCAGTAGTAGTCTGAATACTTTTCTGATATATAAAAAGTTTATTTGCATTTTTAATTTCTATTTTCATATTTTTAAACCTAATTTGCACAGAGAAAATATTATTTAACAATCAACAATGTCTCTTAGGTCAAGTGGTTACCAATATTTTAGAATATGTCACTGAGAAATACTTCAATTCTTCCTTTAGTTGTAGACTGCAATTATTTACAGTGAGTTTTGTTGTAATACCGTCTGTCCTACCGTCTGTCTTTTCCAGGGCATGAGATTTCATCCTTTAGTTGACTCTGCAGGAATAATATAAGATTCATCAACCCAAAAGACACAAAGGAGGGATTCAGCTTAAAGACATGAAGTGATGTCTGAAAAGAACAAGTTAATTTTCTCTCCTGTGTATTGCAGTTAAATTTTCCAACTTTAAAAGAAGCTGGAGATAATAAATTTAAAACATAAAATGAAATCTTGACATATTTACTTTTTGCTTTTCCCTAAGCATCCATTACAGGTCACTTTGAGAACAAGATACAGGTTAGCCCTGAAGAGCAATTTCCTATCTCTAAAATGTGCACAAATCTAGCTAGAAATTTTTAAAATAAAAATTTAACTTGCATTTCCTTTATTCTCTTTCATGCTGAAAGTCATAGTACAAAAGAACTACTTATTCAAAATGTATAATTGGAAAGGCTTATGACACTTTTAGACAGGTATATCCTGCATTAAGTTGCATTCTCTTTTGGACCTCTTTTAATTATAATTGCTGAAATACCAAAAATCAAGGTCTTATCTTGCTGGCAAGAGCAAACTCTATGTATAATATTTCATTGATAGCAGCTTTCTAGGAATGTTCCATCAAAAAAATGTAATGTTTTAATTTTGTTATCCTTTTTAACATAAATATACGCTAATAAAAATTTTAGGTAATGAAATATTGAGCATATATTTGTAAACTATGCAGAAGTAAAGTAAATAAAATTCAAACCAATTTTTGTTAGGCTTTTTTTAGTTTCTCTATTAAATTAAAACAAAATCCCAACATAAAGGCATTTAT
>VXBX01000131.1:377563-416337 GCA_013400415.1 Scytalopus superciliaris | reverse complement strand
CCTCACAAGCGATTGCGCCTAGAAGCAGCTCTCTCCGGAGAAACCCATCCTTCTCGTCCCCGTGTTTCCCGGGTGCGGGCGGGGCGGGGGAGGCGGCTCCGCCCGCTGCCCGTGACGTGCCGGCCGCTCCCGGTCCGCGGGCGGCGGCGGCGGCGGGAGCGGCGGTGAGCGGGGCCGGGGGGCCGTGTGTCTGTGTGTATCCCTGTGTCTGTGTGTCTGTGTGTGTCTGTGTGTCTGTNTCTCCGCCGCGGGTCACGGCGGGATGGAGGGCTGCTCTGGGCGGTGACTAACGCCGGGCAGGGGCAAAATTCGGTTTGAGTAATTACGGAGCTTGTTTTGAACCGCCGGGTTTTGTTTCACTGTAGCAAATCCATCGCCTTTGGCAACTGTGACTTTTACTGGGGTGTGCGGAAGCTCCGCGCGGGTGTGTGTGTGTATATATATATATATATATACACACATGCTGTTATTATTGTGTATATACATTATATAACATGCGTATTATTTTGTATACTAAAATACAAATATATAATGTATATCGTGACCTTTTTTTGTATGTTAAACGCATCCTGTGCGTTGTACTGTTTTGTTAGTCAGGAGAGACTGCCTTATTGTTGTTTATAAATTCCGCGTTATCTAAGTTAAGGAGCGTGAGAATTTTTAGGTGCATAGGAAGACAGCCTGTGGAGATATGGGATGCAATTAAAACTAACCGATTTATAAAGCAAAGGAAGTTGCAGTGGCTGAGGGTTGCTGGGGTAGCCGTGGGACACGTTCTGGAGCTGGGCAGAGAGGCACAGGGGCAGCTGCCTGGGCTTTCCCTGGAGGCGCCTGTGTTTGCTGTTTGTCTCACCACTCGCTGGGATCACCCCGGTACAGACAGACAGTCGCCATCGGGTCAGCACAACAGGCTGGGGGTTCTCACAGCCCCCAAGATGTGGCAATTCTGGGTAAATATTGCCTAGTGCTGCTATCAGGGTCGAAGGGATAAAGGCAGACGGAGGTGTGGAGCCAGGCTATCGAGGATCAGGGTCTGGCCCGCTCGGGTTGCCTTTGAGCCTCCCACCATGCCCACATCACCCACTGCCCAAGGAAAAGAGCAGTGGAAATTTTCATTGCCCACTCTGCTTCTCACATTAACAGAAATAGCCCAAGCGAAGGGACAGGTCTTCCTATTTGTGCTAGGGACAACTGAAACTGAAAGTGATGCAAGGCAGGGCTTTCCTGAATGACACAAAACTGGATTTCCTATAGAAAAATGGAAATACCGGTGTTTTCTTTGTGTAGAAGATGCAAATAGTAATTATGACTGACTCAGCCTAGGATATTATTTATGATGCTTGACTTGAAATCCAAAAGTCTCTTCTTTATCATGTATCTTTTTGTTGAATCTGAGTATTTACCTTTTAATGAATTTAAAGATCTTGCATCAATACACCATGTTTTTATTCATATAAATAATTTTAAATGTGACCTTTATTATAGGTTATTATTATTTTAAAATTGGATAGTAATTATATTTTAGTATTTTTTGAAAAAGGAGAAAAATGTTCTGAAGGTATTGCTACTAAGAATTTAAGGATTTGTGCTCCTGTACAATTTCAAAACAGCAGTGCTGGCTTGCAGATGATCTTTTCTAAAATTAGCTGTTTTGTGATAGAATCTGTTGCAGTAGTTTTTATATTTTAACAAAATAGTAATTTATTTGAGCCATGTGGTTCATTTATTTATTCATCAATTGTACAATTAATAGGGGATGTTTATGGTACAGTCAGGGATAGTTCAGTAGAAAGCTGGAGTAGCATCACTTCACTGTGTTGCTGTGTTTTATGAAATAACTGCCTAAATCCTGTCACAGCAGACTTTCATTTTTCTAGTTTTCCCTTGTTCCATACCTTGCAGGCAGACCTGTGTAAACATTGCTTTTACTTGTGGAGACCTTTCTCTCTCATCTTTCCATACACTTAGAAGTTTTTTTCAGGTGTGCTTTTCCACATTAACTCCTGAAGAACAGCTATTCTCAAGGCAGTGTTGTTAACCCGTCCTGCTGTACCTGCTTAAGCTAATTCTGTGATCACTGCATGCCCACAGAGATGTGATGCCTGTAGTATAGATGCAGCCTAGTTGGATGTCAGTGATGCTCTGCTGTGCCCCCAGTTCCAAGTGTCCTGGGAATTCCCTTTCCAAGCACAGTGCCATGCAGTGCAAAACCTACAGAGGATTTGGGTCAAACGGTGTAATTCTCAGGCATAAGACGAAGTGGAGCATTAAATCAAGCCAGCAGTTGGTAAACATGTGATGTGACCTCTTGGTGGACTGTAACCATCAAGCCAGGACTGGTGATGTGACTGATGTAAGGTAGTAGCACTGAACAGATGAGGACCAGAACAATATAGGGCTGAAGGCAATGTTCCCAGAAATTTTAGACTTCATGCTGCTCCTTCTGCACATGGATCTCTTACAGAATAGCTTTTTCCACCCCGAAAAAGGTCATGTCAGTCACCAGTTTGAACATTCCTGCATCCTGTTTCTAGCTAAGCAACCCTGGAACACCTTTCCCTCATGCTTTCCTCCTGCTTCCCATTGGCAGCTTATTGCCCCTGCCACAGAGCAGTATTGCCTTTGGCCCATGGGGCTGAGCCTGCTGCTACAAAATGCTCTTGCTTCAGTGTGGTCTTCCCCTCTGGCCACCCATCTCCTGGTTCTCTGATCCTGTGGTGCGAGAGACAGTGTCAAGGGTATCAGTGCAGAAGGTGTTTCCTTTCTGACTATAAAGGGCTGAATCAGTCTTGCAGCTTCATTTTAGGCAATTTTTCCTCAGTACTTTTCCAAATTGTCGTGATTTCAGGCAACTGCAACCTTCTCTGCTTTTATTATGCATTTTCGTAATTTCTCCATATGAAAGAAGGCAACACTTCTCTGGTGAGATGATTTTAAAAAAAAAAGCAAACAAAAATCCAAAACAAACAAACTAAAAAGGACAAAACACAGACTATAATAGATTACAAAGCAAACATTTACTCAGGATGGACTGCTGGGAGTGTTTCTTGCTTCCTGGGAGTAGGTGTTTAGGATAAGACAGGTGACACCTTTGGTGTGTCATGTCTCTGCAATATGTCACATGGATCTTATTTCCATGTGTATGGTATGCAATATGCATAAGCTTTTGGCTTTTGTAAACAGAGAAGTAAAAGAGATCTCATTAATTTAGGATATTGTGATCTTTCTTTGTTTTCATTAAACCTTTTGCATACTTTTATTGTGTTAAAAAAAAAAAAAAGCCTCTCAGCAACTTTTTTTTTTCTTCTCGTACTGAAAATGCAAAGAGGAAAGTACAGCTGTGTGTCCTACAGGAATTTCCTGACATCTTGGAACAGAGAAGCAAATAATGCTATATGACTACAGGGAACTACGTGCACAAGTTTGTGCATAGCGTTTGCCTCTGGATCTTTGTAGCATTACTTACTATATCTCTACATAGAAATCAAAAATAAAAACACCTCTGTAAGTATTCTTTCCCAGCTTAGAGAAAAAAAAAACAAACTCAAAAGAATCCTTGATTAATGTGTTTATAAAACATTTGTGTTTTGCATATAGACCTTGAAGAACAGGGAAGCAAAAATAAAAAGCTTATCATGTTACTTCTTTGGTGGCTGCAGGAGTGGTTGCTGCAATGACAGAAGGCAGCCTGCCATCACGATTTCCTTGTTGGCAGAAGCTCTCAAAGAATCACACACTCGGTCAACAGCTCTCTGTGCTCTTAAAAACGAGCATCCCTAGGAGGGAAAGAACAAGCAGAGAGACTGCAAAGACAGGTTGAAGCTGAAACCACTTGCAATAGCCCTGGCACAGACCAACACTCATGGTGGGGGATGTTGCAGGTGGAGCAGGCTCCAGAGCAATGCTTCTGCAGTGCACGTAGCACCAAAGTGCTGCCCATGCAGCCTCCAGCAGCTTGGGCAAGGATCAGTTGCCTGCATGTGGGTGACTGGTTCCCTTCAAGGTGACTGTCCAAAGGGATCCAAGGCACCTTGTATGAGGCTGGCACTCTGACACATGGCCTACAGTTAATCCACCCTCTTCTTGGGCCACAGCCAAACAGTGAGTAGGACACCTTGTGAGCATCCACAAAGACTCTAAACGTTTGTGCCTAGCTATCTGAATCCTACTTACCCAGATTTCTGCAGATCAGGCTCAACAGTGGTACTTTTAATGGAACATAATCCAATGATGTGACTGCAAATGGTCCTGCATTTCTCACAGTGTTCCTCCAAAGATCCTCTTTCAACTTGGAGAACTTCAAAGTAGTAGTTCTCTTCTTGAGGTCTACTTACTGATATGTCTTCAGAGAATCCTTAAATGTCCTCAGGGCTCCTGGTTTCAGAAACCAGTTTCCCTCCTGACTTTCTTGGGCATGTTGTCCATAAAGTGGGCTCTAAAGGAATCAGTAGCCCATACTGTCTGCCAGCCTTTGTGCTGGCCCTGTGCTCTCAAGGTTGTGGGTTCAATCCCCATACAGGCCGTTCGCTTAAGAGTTGGACTCTGATCTTTGTGCCAACTCAGAATATTCCGTGAATATCCTTCAATACTTAGGGGACAGTCACATAAATAACATTCTTGCTTGTTTTCTTCTGTTTTGCTGAAAGTATGCTGTTGAACAGGGTATGTCTTTGGGTTGATGTCAGGCAGGTGTTGCTCAAGGTGTCCGCAGTACACTGGCACTGCACATTGTCCAACTGGCACCTCAGTCTGACTTATTTCAGACTGTCTCCCAGTATGGCAGATGAGTTCATCAGTAGACACAAACCTTGCAAAAACCTTTACAACTCAGCATCACCGTGTGGGCCTGGCCCAAAAAGAAGTACTTGGCTGGTTTGAAGGGAGTTTCTCTTTGCTCTAGCATCTTCATGTGACTGGTGTTAGAGATTGCAACAGAGCTGAAGAGCAGGATACATATCAATGAGTTCCATTTGCTTGAGAACAAATAAACCAACAATGATTTTGATATGGATCTTCTCTCTGGCAACTCTTGTGCATAAAGAGAATGCAATTTACTTTTCATGCCTGCTTTTCTGTGGTATGAAGGAGTTCCTGTTCCTTGGTATTGAAAGAATTTGTGGCTTAAGAAAATTACTTCTTCCTTTTACTTTCTTCTCTACTACAGATGCCTGGGAAGATACACTCACTTATGGGTAAAACTACTCTTCAAACCAAAGCAGATGTTCTATTCCTGTAGCAAAGCATCTATTTTGCTGTGAAGTTGACAATGAGTAATTTACCCTGACCTCTGTTTGTGTGCTGTCAACCTATTCTTCAAGTTCCTGCCCCTCCTTTCCCTCAGGGAAGCCCTGACTGCTCACCTACCTTGCTTCTTGTGTACAGCAACAGTCACCAGGTTATAAGTTTCTGCCTTCTAACAGTATCATCATTTTAATTGTGTAATGGTGATGTATGGTTTTAAATTAGTCATAACTTTAGATTCTGTTTTAATGAGATCTTCGGTTGTCTTCCCAGAGGGGAAGGCTTTGTTTTCCAAAGAGCAGTGTGCCTTTTCCCAGAAGAAATTGTTTTCTATTAATGAGGTATGAAAAGATGAGGTGGTAATTGGGGTGTTGGGGAGTGGTTACAGAGAGAAGGGAGATATCTGCAGGTCTCAGGCACTGAAGAAGGTACTGATAATGCCAGAGCCTATGACGTGCCAGGCACTCGTGTTTATAAATAGTCACATTGGCATGTAGTGTCATTGTGATCGTACTTGCTTTGCGAACAGCTGAATCTAATAGCCTTGTCTCTCATGGCACAGCCCAAAATACCCTCACGTGTCTTCAGACATGTGAAATAATGAGACTGGTGTTTAATGGCTGTTAAAACAGTTGGTCTTCTCACCAAGGATTTTTGATGACATTGTGTTTGTTAGATCTGTCTGGTCACTGATTGCAGGTATGATTATTTGGAGTTGAACCAACAGGGTTGTTGGAGAGACAGGAAGGCAAATCCCTTATTCCAGATGAGGTAAAGCCACTTGTCTCTCCCTCTCTGGGTGGACAAAGGTTGGGGTTTCTGTGAAGATGGCAAAGAAGGCAGCCAAGTCCCCGGCTTAAACAGTTGCTCCACCTCCCAGACCACAAAGCTGGGTTTGGGCAGTAAGGTTGAAGAATCAGAGAGAATTTATAGTCAAAATATTCTTTTGGGGATTTTATGAACATGACACACATAAATACTTGTGCAGAACAAGGCCTTCCTAATCTGCTTGTCTGCAAGGAAGCTTTCTGGTTGCTATTTTGTCATCATCACAGGTACATTTAGAAGGAAGATCTGTTTGACCTGCTGGCCAGGAGAAGGATGGCTACACTGGGTGTGTAGTTGAAGGCTCAGTCTTGGAGTAGGGATGCAAGATCCTCTCCCAGCTGAGGTATTTTTTTGTGAACTTTCCACAGCTGAATCACCAGGGTTTAATGCAAACCCTGGTAAGTCAGTGCTAATAGTCCAGGTCGGCTTTCAAAGAAAGCATTTTGTTTCTCTCAGGAAAACTACCCATCAATACTTGCACCAAACCTTGTAACTAATGCAAAATAAATGTAAAGATTACTTGGAGTACTGTGGACTACCTTTAAGAAAACATAAAGGCCATCTTAAGCTTCAGTCAAGTTGGAAAAGCAGTGTACTGTACTGTAGGATATGTTCATAAGCAGAGATTTTCTTTCAGAAATGATTCTTCCTTTTTCTCCAGGATTTCCAGAGCCACATATCTTTTTTTCCAAGGTGAATTTTTCACATTATATATCTTTTCTTAGATTAATAGGTTAGCTTGAAAAAGTAAGACTCGGGGATTTACAGCATCTGAACAACACCGCAACAAACACTAGCTGACACTGCAAAATTATTTTTGCCACCTGAGGATCACTAGAGGCTCTGTCATGCCAACCTTGGTTGGTAATTGACTTGTCCTAGACATCTGAAATACAAGTCTGGTGGCAGTGTGGAAAAATCATAATTGAGTTCAGTATGTATGATTACTGCTCATTGGATTTCTAGCAAAGCTTAATTCTAAAGAGTACTGTCTTTTCTCAATAAGCTTGGCTAAACTAGGTAACTTTCAAACCTTTAGCTTTATTCTCTCTTTAATGTAAATGAAATTCAGGATTTCAGCAGTCAGTTAATAGGGAGCTTTTACAGCTGCGAAAGCTGTGTTGATTTTAGGCTAGATGACAACCAATCTCATTCCTGTTCTCCTGCTAGAACCATAATACAAACCCTGTCAAGAACAGTACTATCCTTACAGAGTGCTTTCTGAGTATGTAAGGCACTTGCCTGTATATAAAGTGGTGCAGGATTTGAAACTCACCTATAAAATGGAATGTGTCCTCAGTAATGCTTGTTTACATCTCTGGTGGCAGTAGTGACCTAATTCTATCAGTGATGGAGTAGCGTGGATACCTGCAATGGGACTTTCCTCTATGGGCTTCCAGCTGCAGAGGATGTGCAGTTACTGGTACCTTCTGCTCCTCTTCATCTGGGCCATTCATTTCATTGAGTTGCCTTGACTGCAGTTTCATTCTGAGGTGTGCGTGTAGCCCTGGGCCAAAAAACCATCATCCCTGCAACATTGCTGTGTTTTACAAGGCAGTAGAGCTGGACAGGATCTCTTGGTGGCTGTCAGATCCCAGGAGCCATGTGATAGATGTTTATTATGGATTTAACTGTAGAACCACAAAGTAGTATTTCAAATACATCCATACATAATGTGTAGGTTTCAACTGGTGTAGCTAAAGGTGTGATTATAGAAATTGACACTTGTTCTAAGACCAGATTGTGCTTTTTTTGGCCTGAAGTAAATATGCTTAAGTGAACTTGGAACAAGCCTTATTTAACACAAAGCAGTTTCATCTCAATCCATTGTTTTCCCATAGGCTTGCAATACAAATCTGTCCATTCTGCTCATTTAGGCAGCACCAGCTCCATGAGTGGGAAGTCTTTCTCCTGCTGAAGGCAGAAGTCATCCTTCAGACCACTTAGTGGTCTATTTGAATTCATTGCTGGAAAAATATCACATGGGTTTGGGCACTGTAAAAGCAAGCTGTTGGCCCTGCCTGTCCTGCAGGCATTAAGTTTTCTACTTTTACTCCTCTTATCACTTGACCTTGAAGCAGTGTTTGTTCCAGACTGATCAGCAACTTCTTTGACTTGGCTGTGATGGCAGAGTAGTCAAACCCAAGTGCTGCTTTTCTTCTCTCCCTCCCATTTTTGTGTGTTTAACATGTCTCCTGCTGTTCTCTCACAACTTCTGAATGAAGTTTATCACACAAGAAACGTGCCTTCTGTGCCAAGAGTCAGCAAAAGGGTGATTCCAGTCTTACAAAGTCATGCAGCAGCAGTGGGGCGAAAGCAACCAAAATCACATCTTAATATTTAGTAGGCACAAAATAAATGAGAAATAGAGAATCCCTGATTTTCAGTCTGTTTTTTCCATTGGTCAGTTTCATTTAAAGTTCCTCCTGCCAAATGCTTTTTGCTTCTCAGAACGGTCTGCTTTAGTAATAGGCAATACTACTTAGAAACTATTTACTTCCAAAATGTTGTTTTCATGCCACTGGCACAAGCTAGCACAGAAAGTGAGCAAAGCCTGTTGAATAAGCAAACTGCCCAGTTGAATTCACTGTTAATCTACTTGTAAGTGGTAAATTTGCTGGTTGATAGATCCAGCTCACAAACTAGTGCAATGTGCGGATGCAGCCACACAGGTGCAACACCAGTAAGATTCTGTCATAACAGTGGGCCATCTGATGCATTTTTCAGGGGAAGAGAGCCTGAAGAGTGAATTGCCACAGTGTGAAAGACTGGATGTCTGATCCAGCTACACTTGTAACGAACCCTCGTGGGTTTGGCCAAAACACAGCAATTTAAAGAGAGTTGCTCAAAATGCTTTGTGGGCACACTGTATTGACTGAGATATTTCCTGTCTTACCCACTGTTTTGAGCCACAGTTATAGAGACTACTTAGGATCAATCTGCCTCAGGATGTTACTACTTAACTGTTCATTTTATTTTTGACTGTATCTGTGCTTGGTCTTTCCCAGCCATCTCTCCAGACACACATCATGAGACTGGGACTTCTAATTCTGTGGTTATGACCGAGACATCTCTTTTGCTTCACTTTCCTCTCTGTGAACAAGCCCAAGCACTAGCACTTCCTGGACTGAACCAGGTAGTACGTCACAAAAAGAGCTGTTTTGATAGAATAAGGTAATCTGCAGCAGGTAGGAAGCCAAGCTAAAACACATAATACTAAGTAACAACAACTCAAGTAGCAGACAAAAATGGTATCATAAATTAAAAGAGTGTGAAATGAGCAAAAAATGAGAAATTTCTGGCACATGAGATTCAAAATGTTCCAGTGGGTGAGTCAGGAAGGAAAGGGTCAGGTGATGGCAGCCTCTGCATTTGAGAGACAGAGAAAGAAATGTTGCAATAAGACTGTGTGGCGTTTGCAGAATTTCCTCTGCTGACTCAGCAGCAGAGATGTAACTTCCATCAGCCCTTCTTTTCCTTTGATAAGTAAAAATTAGTTATTACAGAGAGATACCTTGAGAAATATGCTATTTAAAGGCAATTTAATTTGACTTTATTCTATGAAATACTTAGTTCCTGTGAGAAACATGATTTTTTGGGAGAAAGGCAGACATACATTCTCTGAAGCCTTCTTCAGAAGAAGCATTTAATATTTTGCTTAGGAATTTAATCTGTATTCTGAAATGCTGATACTTTAGTCTCTCTTTACAACTCCCATCTTGCTGGTTTGTAATCCAGCTTGCAAAATAAGAGCTGTTTTGATGTGTTGTTTATAAAAAATACCAAGAGGTGGCTTATGTGTCTCTGTTGGTTATCTGATAAGATTCTGTATATTGTTTGTATGTGTACAACATGTAAATCTTCACTCATCACTTTTGTAACTGAACAGAACTGTCACTTGGAAAGTAGACAGGTACTATGTCAGGAAGTGCTTTTAGCCTAGAATTTATTTGCTTCTTTCCTTTTGTTTTCAAAGGTAGTTTCAGTGCCTTTCTGTGTAAGTGTCAGTAAGAAGCCTCGTGCCTGCCCAGTGTTTTCCATGTTAAATACAGCTGTAGCTGAAAGATGGTTAAATTTGCCAGATTGCCAAGGTTGTTCTTTCTTCCGAAATTGGTTTCCTCTAGCTCAAGGGATCTCCAAAGTTCTCTGGAGCAAGCATGCTTCCTGAAACTTTATATTGAAGGTCCCCAATCCTTCCCTCCGAAGACTGCCTTATTTCTTTGTTTGCCTTCTGAAAATGCTCTAGAAAAAACCTGCCAAAACCTGCAATTATTTATGCCACAAAATAATTTCATGCAGTTTAAGCTACTTACTATGCACCATAATAATTGGAAAGAATAGCAAAGGCAGGCTCATGTGCAGACCAGCTTGACAGACTACCTGGAAAACACAGGACCCAGAGCTGCAGAAGAGTTTTGAGTGGTCCTCGGGTTGTCTGCAGAAGCTGTGGCAAGCATCAGCCTTGATGATGACTGTGACAAAGTCAGGCATGTATTGTTCTTTCAGTGTTTTGACCCACAATTACTGTTCTCTGGCCGTTGCCTACAAGTCTGAACTACCAGTGTTAGCCTTGTCAGTATTTTCTAATATGAAAAAACTGAAGCAATAGTTGCTCTGGGATCAGCAACCCACCAAAACTGCAGAATATACATGAAGTCCTTTGGTTGAGGATACATCTGTGATTTGAGACTGAAAAACAAACAAAACAAAACAAAACAAAAAAAAAAGAAAAAAAAAAAAAGAAAAAAAAAAAAGGAAAAAGAGGAGAATGAGGAAACATCTGATGCTCTCTCCTACTGTGAAGAGATTTCTTAGTACTTCTTTCTTGTTTATCTTTATGCTTTTGGAGGTTTCAAAGAGGCTTGGCGAGTGAGTCATGCTGCTGTCCAGCAATATGGTATTAACTTAAAGCGATTCAGAGCATGGTATAATACCACTGTAACTGGAAATCTGTGACCAACACCTGACACTGTAATCCATGTGGCCATAAACAAGCATTTAGCAACCAAATGGAGTGAAATCCCATAGGAAAAGAGTAGTTCACTAAGCATCTTGGCAGCAGCAGCCGAAAGTCAGAATTTCAAGTGCAGTCTCAAACATGTGATTTTTTGGCAGTGCGTTGCTACATGGCATTGTGGTTGGAGGGAAGGTGTGTGAATTCTGTCGGTGGTTTGGAAAACTCTTGTTCTTTTAAAAGCAATTTAGACAGTGTACTTGTTTCCTGCTCAGCAACAAAGTGATTCTGCTGCTACCATAATACAACACTGATGAAACAGGTACCTTGAGCCTGGAAAGTGAGATGGATTTACTAAAGGGGTACTTAATTTTTTTGACTTCACTAAGCAGTCTGCACACCCCTGAGCATTGTGTAGAGTTTAGATGAAAATGCTGATGTAAAGTCTTCCATATTCTTTTCACTTCTGATGAGCAGACTTTTATGGTGATTGGCTGAGGGAGGGTGAGGAACCATAGGGATAGATGGAAGAAGGAAAGATGCTTTGTGACCTAACCACTCTGGAGTTTCAGTCCTCCCCATCTGGTTCATGGACAGTGAGGAACAGAAGGGAACTCATGACTCTAATTTGCACAGTTGGGTTAACCCCAGGTATTAAAGGGGACCAGATGAAGTACACAGCATTTGCTTGTGCTGAGACTGAGTTACTCTGCATTGACTGAAAGTCCCTGCTTGGGGAACAGCATTTGAGTAAGATTTTTCTCATCAGCAAGAGCAGTAGTTCTGTGACAGCCAATTGCTGTAAATGCCAAGCTGTGTTATGGTTTGGTCAGTTTGGCATCATGTAATGGTACATTTTATATAGGTGGCATTCATTTATACACATAAAGTTTTCATATTTTTTTCTTCAAAACCAGGAAATAAGCACTTAAAGTGTTGCCTGTTTCTTGTACTTTGAGCTTCCAATGTGAGTCACCATCTAAGTCACTGCTGGACTGGATGGACCTTTCCATTGATACATGCAGCATGTCTGATCTTATGATTTCAGGCAGTATTTTTCCATAAACAAGTTAACATTGTTTTCTCCCATTTATTATCCTTTCATTTGAAACTTATAATAATGTTTCATCCATGCTTCTGACTAGTAGTGAGTTAGTACTGAGGTGGAGGTTTAGCTCCATTATTTCCTACTCCCTTGCAACAGCAGTGGCACAGACATCTCTCGGGTCCTCTGATCCATACAGGAGTTGGGGAAGATTCTCTTTCTGCATCAGTGACTTTGCCTGCCAGTGACTGACCTTTAGGAATTAGTCCAGAACCTGAGGCTTCTGCAAATACAGCGAATGCTCCCCAAAAGAAATTTGCATTATCCTTATCCCAAATCTAAATAGTTGTTATGTTTTAGCATGGAATTGAGTTTATGATAGTCTTTTTTTTAAAAACTCTGGATCTAGCATCTTCTCTTATTTATCCTTCCTGCCCTCTCCCTTCCACCATCACCCCTGCATGTGTATCTTCCTTAAAAATCCATGTGGATCACTTGCCTTTCAGAAATATAGTGTGGTCAGGTGCACATGGGCATGTTCTGTGATACTGAACTCCATGTTTCGATGCAGCTGAACTTCCTATAGGCTGTAGATTAAAATTATTATGACTTTTTGAGTCTTAAGTAAGCAAAACATAAAATGCAGGAGAGATCTGTAAGCATTTACAGATTAAATTTTTATCCCCATCTCTTGGTCACATTGAAGCCCTGAATAAAAATTTCATTTGATACTGATGATGGGAACAACCTTGAAAGTGCAGATGAGGACTTTAGTTGTGACTGGATAGTACTTTCAATCATCACCAAGGTCTAAAAATAAATCACATTTCCCCATTAAAGCCTGAAGGTGGTCATTGAGTTGTATGATTAGAAATAACCAAAGGCGGGTGGATGGATGAGCTGAAGATCAGCATTTAGCCTTGAGGGGAAACTCTGGCTGCACAGGATCCCATGAGCACTCCCAGAGCAGAAAAGAGCATTGCATAGGCCACTGCCCAGCAATGGGTGAAATGATAAAATTTCAGTGCAACTAAACACAGCTACTAGTGAGGCAGCCAGGAGGGTTTCATTTGTTCATGCTGTTCTTATAGCAAGTTGTCATGGTTTTTGTCTGCACTACAGCTTGAGTTTCTATCTTTCGGTTTGGAAATGCAGGGGAGAAGTTACTTCCTCCTTTAAGAGCAATCCATTTACATGATAAAAGGGTATTCCCCTAGCAGTATTAAATTACCTGTTTTAACTTAGATTTTAAAATATGAAGTAATCTCTAAAATGTTAAATAAAATCTAATATTTAGTATTATTTATCTATTACACTTAAGAAGAAAACTGCAATTTATTTGTTTTCCCTAAGAAAAGCACTGCAGTACTTGGGTTTGTTCCCCCCTTCTTCCTGATTATTTTTTAGACAACGGGAAGTATGGCAATTCATCCTGCATAATCTTTTTGCTTTTGGGTGGTTGTTGGCAGTTGTTCCCTGGCAGTTTTGTTGGTTATACAATTAAGAACCATCAAAAATACGTACTGCGAGGAGCAGTTGATATGTTAAGTATATGAAACTAATAAGAAAAAAAAAAAAGAAGAAGTCTTCAGACTGATAATGGATCAGAAGCAGAACAAAAACGTACTCAAACCAGGGTGGGGGGTTTTTCCCAGTCACAGCAGAAAGTGTTTTATCAAAATTACAGATCTACCACTATCTTTTTTCATTCTTTTTCCCAGCACTCCTTCATGTCTCTGTCAGAGGAAATTTTTTTTTTAATGAATTAAAAGACCAGCAACCTTCTGTTTGTCTTCTGACAGCTGCTTCCCTCCATCACTGCTATTTTGGGTAGGTTTTTTCTCGAGCTAAAAAGACAACTTTTTAAACAGAGAATTGAACCATTCTGCTTCACTGGCTTCTATATGTGTTTAAAAAGTCCCCAAATCTATATCTTGCTACCAGACAGAATATTGCATTCAGTATGTTTGCAAGTGACTGCAGCATGACTGGGAAATCTTGCTGAAATCAGTGGGAAAAGGCAGCTTTGTGGGGATTGTGCTTCCATTATTGATTTTTTTTTCCAAGTTACTTGATGAGCTGATGTATTTTAAATATTTTAGGAAGCTTTTTTGTGTTGAAATATTAAATTTTTGTCATTAAATATTTAAAATTGTGATGGCTGTTTGGAGTTTAAACTGTTCTTTCTAACCTGCACCAGCACATAACTCAGTCATTAGAAAAACAGATGACAAAATGAAATGTGTTACTTCAGCCTTGTCATTCACTAGCAGTGTCAGGAATTAGGTATTTTGGGCTTGCATAATTTCTTACTTAAAGCAGTTTAGAGACTGGAGAGAAACAGGCTGCAGAAAATGATGGAATAAGGATATGTAGCTGGAAAAAAAAATAAATTGCAATTTTGGAAAAAAAGCCCACAATATATTCAACCAGAGCAGAAAGGGGGGGAAATAACCTCAAACTCTATAGCTTTACAACTATACTCAATGGGAAGAAGTAGCAGAAAGAGTCTTCTAACAGCCTGAGCCCTGCACAGTGCAGTGTTTTTCCTCTGTACTTAGTACTCGTGAGGTTACATCTTGAATCCTGTGTCCAGTTCTGGGCCCCTCACTTGAAGAAAGACATTGAGGTGCTGGAGCAAGTCCAGAGAAGGGCAACAAAGCTGGTGAAGGGTCTAGAGGGTAAGTCATACAAGAAGGAGCTGGGGGTGTTCAGCCTGGCGAGAAGGAGGCTCAGGGGTGACCTTACCGCATTCTACAACTACCTGAAAGGAGGTTGTAGCGAGGTGGGGTTTGGCCTCTTCTCCCAGGCAGCCAGTGATAGGAGGAGAGGACATAGTCTCAAGCTGCACCATGGAGGTTCAGGTTGGACATCAGGAAGAATTTCTTCACAGAAAGGATTGTTAAGCACTGGAACAGGCTGCCCAGGGAGGTGGTGGAGTCACCATCCCTGGAGGTGTTCAGAAAACGACTGTACCACAGTCTAGTTGACAAGGTGGTGATTGGTCAAAGGTTGGACTCAATGATCTTTGAAGTCTTTTCCAATCTAAATGATTCTGTCATTCTCTGCAAGGTCTGTGATGTAGGCATGTGCTCTCCTGTGAGGTAAAAACCATTTATCTCCTAAAAAAGAAAGTTCCTACTATACTTTTGTAATAATATCAGTTAGAACTGATGAGCCAAATTCCTGGCCCCACTTTGCAGAAGTACTTGGTAGTGCTGAGCCTGTGCAGCAAGATGTGTCTGAGTACTCTTCTATGTCTCCAGTTCGGAGCACATATGTCAGTTAATCATAAATACATTGTGTAAAAAAAAAAAAGAAAATTTATTGGGAATGGGCTTTTGATATTCCTCTGTGCTTTTATCAGCACAATTCCAGCTATAGAAATGAAAGGATGGCCTTATCTTTATGGAGATGGGAACCACACAATGGCACCCTTTAGGATGTCTGGAGTCCTGTGTATGGACATTTTTATTTGGAAACACAGTATCCTATTTTGATACAATTGATCCTTTAGAAATTTGACAACAAAGTGTTTGTTCCAAAATAATTTCCTGGTCAAAGAAATGTATGTGTACTTATCTTCGTGCCCTGTTTTATTAAAATGCATGGTTTATAATTTGAAAGTTAGGTGTGTTTGTAAGAGGCGTTGGGCAGGAGTGGTGTGTTCAGCACTCCTTAGCTGGGCTTGACCGAAATATATAGTTGGAAAATAACAAGAGCAGCTTCAAGCTCTGTATCGCTAAACCTTAACAACAACCATGTCCAAAAAAGCAGCCATGTGCCTGCCCTAGTCACATGTGAACGTTTTGCAGCTGTATGAGAGCAGCTCTAGGGATTGCCCAAAGAAAGCTGCAAATTCACCTTTTCCAGTGCAAGGTGCCTCCCTAAAGGAACACACAGGAGGATTTTGCTCAACCTGTCTTGCTCAAGTGGCATTCATCCTGACTATGGCACCAGTGTAGGGAGTTATACTCCTAGGGTAAAGGAGGGATCCTGCTTAGGTTGGTTTGGAAAGAGGAGGCTAACTTTCAACAGCTGAGAAGCCAATAGGATGTTTCTAAAGCTGGGGGTAGGTGTAGGTATTAGCTGGCAGTAGCTGGCTGGCATGTGGGAGAGGTAATAAGGAAAGGCAAATTGCACGTAAATTGCAAATCCTTTTCCCATGGCAGTTGTTTTCAGTCAGGTTGTGTGTATGTAAGCTGGCAAGGAAAATGAAGCTGTCTTGGTCTTCTCGTGTGGGTATCTGTCCTGAGCAAACTGTTTGGTTTATTGGACTGAAGAGGTAGTTAAAATTTTATTGGGATTTTCAGTGAAAGAATAGATTTAAAACATAAGTTAATAACAGGATGTTTCAATTTGCTCTAATCGTACACTTCTCTACATGGAGGTTTTAAAACTACAGATACTGTTAAGTTAAATCTGAGTTTTAGTGAGCCTGCTGGATCCAAGCAGTTTGTCTCTCCAGTTCTCTCTGTTTCAGGGAAATGGTTGAGAGGGGCATTTGATTGTGTTGACTGAGTTGTTTTAGAGTCTCTGGATCTCAGATGTGGTCACGCAGAGCTGTGCTTGGGCACCTGGGAGACAGGCACAGGCAGTATGGCCTGGGCTGTGTTTGTGCACTGGGAATGTTGGCTGTGTGGAGCCTGTTGGGAGGTGGGTGCAAGGATGAGCCCTGAGACAGTTCTTGGAGCAATGGAGAAAAGCACTGACCTCCAGAGATGGACAGGCATCACTGGACTGTCATGTATAGCAAATATATACAGAGAGGGACTAGCCCAGTGCTTCTAAAATGGGATTTTTAAAAAAAATTAATGCATTCTGAGATATAGTTAATGCAAATATGTTTTCTAACACTAAGCCTGGCTCTTTCCATTGTCTACTAGTAAATAGAAAATTGCTAAGAACATTTAAATAACTACTAAATGCCAATCTGATGTCTGTTCTGGGTTTTTTTTCAGGTTGGTTTTTATTTTGCTACAAACCAGTGAAGATGACACCAAAACATGAAAAACAGGTAAGTCATGTCTAAGCTTTAATAAAAAAGGGTTCAAGTTTGGCAGTTGTGGATTGAATTTCATTAAGATTCACATGGATCAGGGAAAATTGGTTGTATTCTTCATCCTTTTAGTTGCCAGGATACAGAATATTCTGGAGTGATGCAGTGCCAATTCCTTTTGTTAAAGTTTGATGGAAGAATCAGATATTCATTCAGAGTAAGTGATGCTGTGCATAAGGGGTTCAGACACTGAAACAGGAGAGGAGGACTTGGATGGAATCTTTTTTCATCAGTCTTTAGATATTTTCTAGGACATAATTGTTGGAGCTGGGTTTGAACTCTGATTACCAGCTGCATGGACCACAAGAATAATACTTGCCTGTTCTCTTTTGCTCTGTCCAATGAACACTGAAAGTTTCAACAAATTATTTTGTCTCAACTGATAGTATCTTACCAGTCTTACTACACAGTATGCATGGAATGAAGATGCCAACACCCCCAGTATGAAAAGCCCCATGTCCCTTGTGGCTGAATCCTTTTACTAATAGGCAACCTGATGGGATACACTATTTTTCTTGGAAGCTTTGTGGAAAATGACTCTTCAGGGGTTATTGACTAATCAGATGTGTAACAGGAGCACAAGGTTATCACCTGATACAGCCCTGAATGCAGAGATTTGAATTAAAATGCAGTTGGAATGATTAATGCAAATAATCAACCAATGTGAGATTATTTTTATTCCACCTCCTTGTGGTAGATTTTCCCCCCATATTAAAAATAGATATTTCCATGTCAGATTTCCTATTTTCCTAGTAGGAAAATGTTAGAGACCTCTGAGAAACACACAGCTTTTGTGGTCAAATTCTACGTAGTATAGCTTCTGACTTATCCTTGTCTCTGAGCAATCCATTTCATTTTGCAGAAATATATCCAACAAGAGAAAGGAGAGAGAAGGGAGAAAATTGAAAAGAGAAAGACTTGTGTTTGCTTCAGCTGCCTTTTTGGTATATTCTTCCTTTTGAGGCAAATCCAAATGGAACATTTAAGTTTTCCATGCTTGTGTGTATGTGACCTCAGCACTGTCCTGTTACTCTGCTGTCAGCACTCATGTTCTTTGCATAGGTCTGTAACCATGAGGGAGAAGGTGTAAATGAAATTTTGGTGTCACTTTGGCCATACTTGGACTGCTCCCAGCCTTGAGGACAGTGTAGCAAAATACCACCAGTGCCAGGCTTAAACTGGCTGTTTTAGTAAGGAGTTAAAAGGCACATCCAGCCAGAGAAACTGCTCTTCAATTCCTGCTTGTTAAGTAGTTATGACTACTTTTGCAGCAGATTTGAAGATTCTGAATATTCATGAGGATGTTCAGGCCAGTGTGGCTGCTGGGATCGATATCAAAGCTTTAGCATTAGCAGTTTGGAAAGGAAGTGTTTTGTGTTTGAATTTAACAGTTTCCAGAGAGAAGGAATAAATGGAGATGACACTTCAATAGCTTTCTGTTGAGTCTATATTGTTCCCAGTGCAATTGGCCTTCATGCCCACGCCTGGACACTTTGAAGTGTCAGCAGCAGATTCTGGTTTTCAGAGAGAGAATTGTTGCACTGAAGCATTACATTCCTGAATGTGTGATATACATGCATGTATTGTGCCCCTCAATGAAAAAAAAAACCCAACACAATCAAGCAAAAAGCACAAAACAAAACTGAAAGTATATGTCATGTTGCATAATAGCTAGATCTTCAATTCTGGAAAAACCAAGCAGCACTGGACAGGGGAAGAAGACACTGTGGAAAGGATTGCAGCTGGCAAAAGCAGAAAGTCCCTGAAACCTTGGCTCTCTTTGAGCTGAACTTCTCATGTTGTACAGCTGGAGTGCAGTCCAGTTTTGTGACAAATGATGTAGTTAGTCTTCAAGTGGGCTGTGGGAGGAAGAGGTCAGCATCACCTCCCTCAGGTGGACAGTATATTACTTGAGGATAGATGTGTCTGTTGGGAGTATCCTAATTTTTATAGCAAGATGGGAAGGGAATGGAGTATATACAGAGGATAAAGGCAACTATAACCCTAAACTGCTGTAATTTCATGATTGTTTGTGAACAGTGAATGCAGAGTGGGCTGAGCATAAAACAGCAATCTCTTAAGGGAATTCTGCCACCCAACTCTGCTTGGACCCTAATACAGCCTTTTTGTGAATATTGGCCTTTACAAGCCCATTTCTCTAGGTATGCAAAAGCATAAGCACCTTTTCTGGGAGTGGGTCATCATTTATACTGGGCAGTTAGGTCTGCTTTGATTAAATCAGTACTGTTTTTTGTGGAGGATCTTGTATCCTGGAGAAGACTTAAAGGTCAAAAGAGAAGGAATAGTCTACATGTGCAATGCTACTGTTTCAGAGCAGCAGAACCTTTGGAAGGGGAATTGAGATTAACACTTCCTAGATTCAAGAGTTATATAGTGGAAGTAACCCTAGATCTTGAGAAAGTCTGTACATTTTGATTTTGTATTTCTAGTTGCTTAATGTCTATCTTGCTTCATTCTAAACTTAGTAATGGCATTCTTTGGTAAACAAAGGAGAAGAAAAAGGAACACCCAGTGTTCTGCTGAAATCCTGATGTTTTAAATGAGAGCTGAAAATGACTGTGTGTGAGGGATGCAGTTTGCTGATGTGCTTTGCTGTTCTGCAGATAGTTTTACTCTTTGCTTAGTGCTTTACTGCTTAAATACCTGCCTGCCTCAGTGTCTACAGCAGGCCTTCTCTCCTCAGTGAGTAGAGTCTGAAGGGCTTTATTAACTTCCTCCATATTGAAACTCAGTGATTAGTTAAGTGCAAGTTAAAAGAGTACAGAAGTTTTTGTGTATATATTGTGATCTGAAATGATTTGCAAAGTAAGCCATAGATAACCCACACCACATTCAATAGCAACTTTTAATTATAGTACTTTGGTGTAATAAAGGTTTGAAAGAAATATTTTACTTCAAAGACTATTTTGATTCTGTACAAAGGAAAGGGTTACAGGAGGTTACTTGGAAATGGAGTAATTTGGGGAACCTGAACAAAAGGAAGGTCAATGAGATGATACAGCAGTAGATGAGAGGAAGGGGACAGAGGTCAGGTTATAAGCAGGCTGCCTGTAGTTGTGACTCCTGGGCAGCAGCAGTTGGAGGGAGCAAGAGAGTTTGTCCTCTTTTAAGCTTCCTGGCATAATTCCTCTTCTTCCACTTGCATGTAGTGCTCAGCAAAAAAAAGACAGTATGTTTAGAAGTGGTTGCAGCTTTGGAGAAGAGTGGAACACAGGGAAATAGAAGTTTGGGGAAGACAAAAAATTGGCAGAACCTAAGACTGTGGATATGAAAAGATGTTGCAGTGGGTCTGAAAGTATGATCTGTCTATATATGAATGCCAAATATGATTGACTGTAAGGCAGGTTAAGAAAAGCAACCACAAAAATGGTTGCCTCTCCTGTATCCAGCACATTGCTCATGATCTTCTCAGGAGTGGGAATAACTTCCTCATGTCTCCCACTAGTGTTTTTGTAAAAGTGAAGGCATGACCCTCAGCTGGTAGAAATGATTACAGCTCTGTTCATTTGTTCCTCTTCTGTCACACTGGAATGGGGTTAATTGGGCCATTGGCCCTCCAATGCTCTTCAGCAAGGAGAGAAACAGCGGAGGTGGTGGGAGCCTTTCAAGTGGGCTTTCTTTAGCAAGGTACTCATGATACTCTCCAAAAGAGTATCCAGCAATAATGCAAAAAATGCCGATGTGACGAGGAGCTGGGCTAAGTGACATAAAACCATGGGCTGTGGCCAGCCATCAGGCACAGCCTGAAGCAGCACCATCTGGAAATCAGACTGGTAAATTACTTAATCCAGACTTTGAGCACCTCCCTGCCATGTACTGAGTGCAATGGCTGTTCATATAAATACATCTGTTCGTATAAATACATCTTTTCCTGTCAAGGTTGTCATTGTTCCCCTGTTGGTCCACTGAAGGTTGCCATTAGTGACACATTGAGGTGTGTGGCAGCGGGGAGAAGACTTGACTGAAGAGAAAAGCTTATGTATTTGATGTCTCTGGTTTGGGCATGAGAAGACACATTTTGAGAGCTTTGTAGTTCAAAATTTCTTGATTTATGCAAATATGTACTAAAAAAAGCCATGTTATTTACCAGAGACACTGTCATTCCTCCCCCAGTTGAAACCTGTACCTGGAGATCTTGTGTGGTGCCTTTCTCTCAGAGGGAGTTTATCTACAGCTTAAAGTGATATGCCTTGTTTTAATTGAGTCATTGCTAAGTGGTTCGCTTAGCTTTTTGGGTGAATAGCTTATTTAAGCAACCGGAGTAGGGAAGCATGCTTGTTTGTTCTGGAAGTAGCAGGTACTTAAGCACAGTTTTGACCTTTGTATTTTAAAGGAGTCTTTTCCATCTTGGTATGAATATACAGATTTAGCAGGCTTTTTGAGTTTCGTTTTCTGTTTTTTCTAAAACACAAGTTTTGGTCATTAACTGAAGATACTCAGGGCCTTTTAATTTTTCAGCCTCTTCTAATTCCCATTAGTGATGCCCAGTTACATTACAGTAATGCTCACAGGCCTATCTCTATCTTTTGGAATCGCTCTAAATTATTATATAAATGTAGAAATTACAAGGCAATAGACTAGATATGACAACTTCTGCAACAAATACTCTGTATCATTGTCCCCCCGAAATGGGGAATTATGCTCTGCAGTGCAGCTGTGTTGCTTCCTTGGACAGGTGGATGGGCAGATTGGAACACAAGTGCCCAGGTGCTGCCTCTTTGTCTGTACTCTTTGTGTGGGAAAAGCCCTGCCTAGTTCTTCTTTGCATGTGTGACTTTGAATGTTAGGTTTTTAGTTTGTAGCTTCTGAGATCATATCTCCCATGCATGAAACACATATGACTTTTTCACAGTATTACTTAATCTGAAATACTCCTTTTCAGATAGCAATTTGGCAGGGAATTTCCCAGACATGTGGTATAGCTCAGATGATTCATTGCTTTTTGCTTCTCCATTTACAGGGTTGCAAAATGCAATAAAACATCAGTTCAGCTTTTAATCTGAGCACAGTAGTTTGTGGAACAGAACAATCAAGAGAGTCTTTAAGGCTGCCTTTGCCTTCTGACATTAAGTGCTTCATTTTTATTATGCACTTGCAGGAATTTGTAACTGTCTTGGTGAGAGACCCCAGGACACAGAAAGAAGACTCATGGCATTCTTACATAGACTATGAGATATTTATTCATGTAAGTATAAAATTATCACCACAGATTCCTTGGGCTCTTATTGCTGTTTCTGTCCAAGCCAGGGTTGTTTTTGGGATATCAGTGGAATTTTCTGTATACTACTTCTGGAATGTTGGAGGCTATTATTGTCCTTTTAATAACTGAGATGCAGTGAAACAGGTAAGGTGGGTTGGCTGACAGCCATGTAATAGATTTGGCAGAGTTAGGAGTTGAACCTATTTTGTTCACATGTGCATTCCACAATGTCTTGCAACAGAAACCATTCTTAGCTTTGCTTATCAGCCAGAAGACTGTCACAGTCAGTGAAATGTTACTGTTATAGGATAATGTTGATGTTCAGGTATTTGTGGGAAAACAACTTAATTTTAGAGTAATTATTTGGTTATTTGTACTTTAAATTCTCCTCAGTTCTTTTTGCAGTTATTTGTTTGCTGCAATGTGGTTGTTTTCAGCATACCTTGATATTCATATTATGCTACTTTAGTTGTGTTTGGTTATGTCAAATAACTGTGGGTTTATGACTGTAGTCCCCCTTATGTTAATGGAAGTGCACCTAGAATTATCATTCTTGTGTGCCTTAAATCTGTCCTGTACCTAATTTTGTTTTCTTGATTGTTCTTTGGTGAATAACATATGGAAGGCATTCTCCTTATTTACCAAATCTAGATCCAGGGATTTTTACTGCAGTGTAAAAAATTTTTTTTGCAAATTACATCTGCTATCAAGTAAAGAATTTGAGAGCACCAAGTTACATGGTTAATGCTTGGCACAAGACCAAAAGCCTTTTCTTCCTGTGTGGAAGAGTTAAGCATACAGTATAATGAAAGCAAGTGGTCAAATGATAACTTATTAAATGTCTGTGTGACAAGCACTTCTCTCCTGTGTGACAATCAGAATGGTGAAATTTTTACATTTTGCAGTTTGTTTCAAGTACTGGTTCCAAAGCAATTATATTTTTGACTTCTGGTAAATATACGTTCTGTGGATTTGGCAGAGTGGGTGCTGCATTTCTGTTTCACTGGCATCAGTGCCTCTGAATAGAAGTGTGTTACTGGTTTCCTCAGCAATTGCTAAGCTGGGGGGATGTCATTTAGACCCAGTGTGTTGTGATTCAACCCCAGCTGGCAACCAAGCACCACAGAGCTGCTTGCTCACATCCCCCCCGCCCCACCAGCAAGATGGAGGGAAGAGAATTGAGAGGGTAAAAGTGAGAAAACTCGTGGGTTGAGATAACAGTTTAATAATTTTCAGTAATAATAATAATAATAATAATAATCATTATTATTATTATTATTATCATTATTATTAAAAAGGAAAATAACAGAGAAAGAGAAGTAAAACCAGAAAGACAAGTGATGCAGATGAAAACATTTGCTCACCACCAACCAACCGATGCTTAACCAGTCCCTGAGCAGTGGCCCCAAGGCAGCCTCCCCCCTAGTTTATTACTGAGCATGACGCCATATGGAATATCCCTTTGGTCAATTGGGGTCAGCTGTCCCAGCTGTGTCCCCTCCCATCCTCTTATGCACTCCCAGCCTGCTCACGGTGGGGTGGGATGAGGACTAGAAAAGACCTTGGCTCTGTGCAAGCGCAGCTCAGCAATAACAAAAATGTCCCTGTGTTATCAACACTGTTTTCAGCACAGATCCAAAACACAGCCCCATAGCAGCTNATTATTATTATTATTATCATTATTATTAAAAAGGAAAATAACAGAGAAAGAGAAGTAAAACCAGAAAGACAAGTGATGCAGATGAAAACATTTGCTCACCACCAACCAACCGATGCTTAACCAGTCCCTGAGCAGTGGCCCCAAGGCAGCCTCCCCCCTAGTTTATTACTGAGCATGACGCCATATGGAATATCCCTTTGGTCAATTGGGGTCAGCTGTCCCAGCTGTGTCCCCTCCCATCCTCTTATGCACTCCCAGCCTGCTCACGGTGGGGTGGGATGAGGACTAGAAAAGACCTTGGCTCTGTGCAAGCGCAGCTCAGCAATAACAAAAATGTCCCTGTGTTATCAACACTGTTTTCAGCACAGATCCAAAACACAGCCCCATAGCAGCTACTGTGAAGAAAATTAACTCTCCAGCACTGGGCGTCTCTCAAGCTGTTAAGCATCAGCTCAGCTTCCTGCCACCACAATGCCAGGGCTTTTGGAGACCAAGTCCCTAGGTAGTTCTACTTCTCAGTGGATTCAAAGTATTGTGTCTGCCAGGCTCTTAAGCCAGCCAAGTTCTCCTTCTACAAAGCTCCTAGAGCAGCTGGCTTCTTAAACTGTGAGGTATCCTGGATACTCCTCTATTCCAGAAAACTGTCATCTTTGTGCCCTCTGCAGTCTGTGTCTTGTGTCTGTCTGGAGTTATGGCTGCTGGTGAGCAAGGAAAGTGGGTTGTACTGCAGGCAGTTTTCTAATGGAGTCGTGTCTGGTAGGTGGGATTTCATCTAAATGTATGCTCCATGGGAAAATTAGGCAAAAGTATTTAATTTCTCTTTTAATGAATCGTCATTTTTTTTAGTGAGCTAAGAGTGTTCTGTGGGAACATTTCCAAATGCTGCTACTTGTGTAGAACAGTCACATTGGTTTCTTTGGTTTAGATTTAAGTGAGACTGCACATTGGAAGACCACTACGTAGCTGTTTGCAGGATTATAACTAGAACAGCTAAAGATGATCTTTTTCCTCTGCAAAGATTGACATTATCTGTTGAAACTTTTTTCTGAAATCTTTTTGTTCCTGTTACTGTAAGTTGTACTGTAATTCAAATCTCTTGCTTTTAAAAAGGAAGCAACGAAAAACACTGAGAAGCAGTGGAAACTGTCACAAGTCCTGCCTGATCTAAAGCAAAGTCCTTAACATAAACTGAACTAATGTCAAGCTTTCCATTTTTGTCTTGGGTATTAGTTTAGAGTCTCAGATGTGTTTTTAACACCATGCCTGCACTTTAGCTTAAGCTGATTTACTAAATAAAATGTTTCTTTATTTCCCAACAGACAAACAGTATGTGCTTTACAAGGAAAACATCCTGTGTTAGACGACGTTTTCGAGAATTTGTTTGGCTTCGACAGAGGCTTCAGAGTAATGCAGTGCTTATGTGAGCAACTTTATACATGGCTATTTAATAATCTCTAAATTATGGAAGGGAAGGATTGTTTCATCTTAATTCTGAGAACTGCAGAAATCAGATCTGGAAAATGTCCTGTGTTTCTTACATGAACAAGTTTATTCTGTACAGGGCATTTTATGTGCTTTATACCCAGAGCAATGTGGTTTGTACTGATAGCCTTTGTTTGCTGAGCCCCCCTCTAATTTATAAGAGATTTGATCTATGTTTTCTTTTTCTATGCACAGGTAGCAGAAATAGCAATCTAGTGTAGGTGTCTGTACCTCCTCTCTGCAACCTCTTGAATGTGCTTAGGTTTTGCAAGCACTGTACGAGACCCAGACAGACATGCATGCTTAACAACTGGACCAGAAAAATCAGCTTAATTTATTTTCCCCCTTGAAGCGTGTGGGAAGCCCTCCAGTTTCTCAACCTTGTGTTCCTAAGTTGATTTCAAGAGCTTCTGGAACGTGACCCATGGTTTTCACATGCTTGGGGTTGGCATTTGCTTATTGCATTTTTCTCTACTGTTTCATGTTTGGTTTTAACCGTGTATTTTCCTCCTGTTTATAAAGACAGCTACCTGAACTGCCATCTAAAACTCCGTTTTTCAATATGAACAATCCTCATCACGTGGACCATCGCCGTCAGGGTCTGCAAGAATTCCTGGAAAAGTAAGTACAGCCTATCCTAGAGATGTTGGAATTTTTATGAGGTCATCAATTTCTGGTTCAAAATAGCTCATCTTTGGTACTTGAGAGCCACCGTGTGGTCATCTGTACTGCTACACATTTGGTTGTATTTTTTATTTGCACTGTCATATTTCATACACGTGACTTCAGCTCTATTGGTTATAGGAAAACGTCAACTGAGGCTTTTCCATTTCTTTTCATTGCCTTGGTTATAAATAATAATTTTGTATTTAAGTCTCTTTGCAATTGCATACTAAGGTTGGGAGATCATTCACTGTGATGTCTGTTTCTAGCTTTCAGTAATGAGCTAGATATTCTCATATATAGAAACAGACTACTCTCCCTCTTTATGTTCATGGAAAATCAGTGCCTTTGGTGGACTAAACCCTGGGAATCTGGGAAGATTCTCAAGTGAGATATCCTAACACAGAGCTTTTCTCTAATGCAAATTATTTTGCTGACCAGTCCCACTAACATAATCCAGCTCTAGCAGCTGTGACCATTTTCAGTATAGCTGCAATCTGTTTAAAATCACTCATCAGGCTTAGCTGGAGCCTGACCTGTGTTACAAGGCAGTAGTGTGAGTTTCAGTACTGCATCCCTCAGTCCCACTGCTGTAAGCACTTCACCTTCTGCAGTGGCAGAGATCCTGTTGGTGTGATTTTCTGCTTTTTCTCTGCCATTCTTGTAGTGTTCTGGCACTGCTGGTGTGAGAACAGGCTGCTCACAGCTGCTGTGGCAGGAACTGTGCATACGTCTGCAGGCTGTCTGGCTGCTGCTCGGGGTAAGGGCATGGCAAAACACTGCAAGTAGAGACTATTCATCTTCTTTTCAGTCAGCGTATTATAAGCCTCCCTAACAGACAACAAATCATTGGTCCCAAGGTATATTTGCCAGACTTAACAGCTGAAGGCAGGGAGAACTAACTGCTGCAGGAATAGTATTCTGTATACAGTTATATAGGATCTGTGGCCAAAAGGTCAGCCAATAAATACTGGTTGAAGGCATGTGAGACAGAGAAGGGAAAGCAGAAAAGTATCAGGTTTTTTTTTCTACATCTCAGGAAAGAAAAACAGTGCAATGGAATGACTGTGCTGCTAGAAGCATATTAATGATGATACAAAGGGTGTGGTAGATAAGGTTCCTGGGTCTGAGCAGTCCTGGCTTAGCTGTGCTGCCCCATAGAGTAATGCATTTCAAAAAACTCTCATTTTAAAATAACAAAGAGGCCATTCTGGTAACAAGGTACAGTATACCAGCATCAGAAGTGTTTACAACCACTGTCTGTATTTTAAAAGGCCGAACAGAGAGTTAGATTCTCTTAAAACGCTTCATCACACTTCACTTTTGTGGATATCTATAGTTTAAATGGGTACTGACAGCAGAAAATAACAGCACATGGAGCATTTCACTTTGCTGCTGTTAGTCCAGGAGTGGGAAAAGAGGCAACTCACTAGTAAAGTAATGATTTAAATCTTTGAACTTGACTGCTAGAAAGGTATCAGCTTTCTCTCAGCCCTGGGGAGTAATTGGAAGGAATTTTCAGAGATTGTGCTGTGATGAATTGGCCCGGCACCTTATGTGCTGTACCGTTGCCCTCTGCTGGCTGGCACCTTTGTGCTGCTGCTCACAGAAATTCCCTTCCTACTAGCTCAGCTATGCTGCCATGATGCTTTCTGCCCCCCCGTTTTATGACTCTGAACCAAAGGCTGTGATTCTTTCTCTGAAGTTGAATTTGTGGGACTCCTTAACAAGTGTGTGTATCATCATCATCATCATATATTATATAGGTATAATATAAATATATATGTAAANTATATATATACATACACATATATGTATATTTAATATACACACTTCATTTTACTGGAGCTCTGGGTCTGGATGCTGCATGTTCTGTGGTGTGGCAATGCCAGGTGATACATTAGAAAGGGAGTGTAACCCAAAGCTGCAAAGCTGAGAGCTCCATTTACCCCAGCAATACAGCAGCCACTGTGCACAAGCTCACAGCCCCACTCGTGTTTCTTTGTGGCAGTGGGAAGAAATGGAATTTGAGCCTATGTGGACCTGTCAAGGGAGAGGTTTGCAGGTAACAGTTTTAAATGCCTGCATGTGATGCAGGAATCCCAGCTCCTCTCTGCACTCAGTGCCTTCTGATGTTATCAGGATCCAACCCATCTCTGAAAAGGAGGTCTAGATCTTTCAGGGTCTTGGTTTGTGCCTTCTGTCTGTTGCTGTGCAAACAGGTTGCTGTAGTGTGCGCGCATGCAGGAGCCACTTGCCTGAGAAGCAAGGATCGAGCAGCTGGAGGCTCTCTAGTACTCAGCTTCTGGCCCTGGGAACACCTCCATATTGTCTGTACGTGAATGGGTACAGAATTCGCTTGTCCTCCTTCATGTCTCTCTCCAGAACAAGTTTGCAAAGGTGCACACTTAGAGCCTTTGTGAAGCCTCTCTGTGCTGAGCACAGTAGCGTAAGAATTAGGCCAACAGCTGGAAAGTTACGCAAAGCATTAGACTTTAGTGAAATCTAGAAACAGGTGTCCCATTTAGATTTGGGTTTATTGCACAAATGCAGGGTAAGGTCTACTTATCTTACAGATTATTATCTTTGAGTGATGAAGAGCTGTAAAGCTCACTTCTCATCTGGGCATAATTTAATATTTCAAGAGACCATTTGCATTAACGGAAGCCAGCTAGCCCCTTTTCAATTATGAATTACTTCGTAAGAATAAGGAAAATCTTGTGTTTTTCCTGGTAAGTATCCTTATACTTTGAGGATGCCTGTAAATTCACAGGGAAAGCTTATTCTTAAACTAGAGGTCAAAATTTAAACACTATCTTATAATACTAGGTTCTGTAAGATCCTCTTTGCTTTTATCCCTTAGTGGCTGTACAGGTTTAACTTTGGGATTTAGATTATCCTCATAAAATATCATATGTGTTTGCTTATGAAAAAACTAATTAACAAAGACATTTTGAATGAAGCTGGGTTAAATCACTGACTTTACATTTTTTTAATTGAATGTAGTTGGATCAAAAAAAAAATAAAATACATGATTTAGGAAAAAGGATTACTCTTCAATTAGTTTCCAGACATGCAGTTTTTGATGGGGTAGAAGACATACTAGAGTTTTGAGCAAGGAAGCAGTTGGATCCACAGGAGATAAAGGGCATGCAGAGTGTTGCTGCTCTGGAGGGCCATGCACTGGACTTGCTTTGTGCTGGAGTGAGCAAGCCACCCAAAATTCAGCTGCCTACGGCAGAACCATTCTCCGAAGGTGGCTGGTGTTCTGCCCTTTCCCTCCCACCTCCTTGCTTGCCCCACTGCAGTCCCACAAGCAGAAGCTGGTGCAGGATTAGAGGTCTCTTTTGGAGTTGTCTCCACTGAGTGCTCTGTCAGGGATGTGGAAAGTGGGAGACTGGCTCCAAAAGGGATGGATGCCAGCTTGCCCCTGCCAGGGCAAGTGGTGATTGCTTCTTTCCAGCAGAGCCTTGCTAGTATTTTCTATCTGGTGAGTGAATAATGTCTAGCACGCATGTGTCGCTTAATCTTTTCCTAAACGCACACATTATCAGATACCCAACAGTTGCTTCACAGTTGCTTGATATCAGTAACATTTCCTGCCTCATAAAAAATGAAGGAGGAAACACAGTCGGCTTTTTTTAAGAGGAAACTGGAGCTTTGTTTGGTGTGGGCTGGGGCTGAGGGGCTGGTTGCTCAATAGAGGGCACCACAGCACAGGCTGTCATCCTCCCCCTCTCGGCTCCTTGTTTTTTTCCCCTGCTCTCATGATATGATGTAAATGGGCAGAGTAAATTTGTCGAAAACAAAACCAGAGTGTTAACCTTCCACACACATGCAAGTGTGCATCTGTCATTGTATTAGGTTACAGTAGATACAGGAAATCTTTAGTTAGGATTAAGCTGTACTGTTCAGCCATATGTTGTTCTCCTCCAGCAGAACAGTGTATAATATACCTAATAAAATCATGTTGAAGAAAACCAGATTTTGGACCTTGTCCAAATAAGACAAAACATATGTTTTGGTTTTTGTAAATATTTTTGCCATAACACAGGGAAAGAAAAATATTCCTCATATTGTATCCATAATTTCCTCAAAAATGACATTATTTCTTCTGGTTGTGAAGTGATGTTTTTCCGTCCTGCTTCATTAAAGATCTAGAGATCACAAGCATTTACTGAAAACTTACAAACAAAGATTCACATGGTTGTGAATAAAAAATAATTTTATTATCTCTAATTCTAATATAGAGCCTTATCCTGCAGCCCCCTTAATAACATAAGTAGTCATTATGCATGTGAGCAATCTGGCCAAGAGGAGTGAGATCTCTGACAAGTAATGACTACTGATGGGATCAAGACTTGCAGGATTTAGCCTTTCGTTCTTATTCCAGGCGCACATAGAAGGTCTGTTGTTCTCTTAAATATGCTCCGTCAGTTTATAGGAATTATTACTGTGAGCCGTGACTCTTCCATTAGCGCAACGGCAGCGAGTGCTGATTTACATCACTGTAACCGCAGCTTCGCGCTGACACGGGCTGCAATAAAAGTGTTGAAGAAGCACTGGGAGTGCTGCTGGTTGAGACTGCGCCTGCGTTCAGCCTCCGTGAAGACATCCGAGTATTAATAGTAGGATGCTCCTCCCTTTCTCTTGCCTTTTTAATTTGTTAGGTGGTGTTTTGTAATTTTGATTTTTAAAGTCCGTGGAGCCAGTTCTATTTTTCAGATGTACAACTGTTCACACAGTGAGTCCCCAGGACAGCGAAAGCCCTGGAGAGCAACTGCTATACCAGCACTTAATGCTACTAGTACCATCTGGTGACAAATATATGGTTATTTCCTTGAGGAAGGAATATTTTGAACAGGAAAGCACAACACTTATGGGTAGCACAGAATTTATTTTTTATTTTGATTGCTTGAAGAACGCAATTAAAAAGCAGTCTAACCTGTTGGTTCAGAAAGGTTGGGAAAAGCAGGAGTTATTTTTTCATAAAGAGAAAAAAGAAATGCTTCAAAAGCACAACCAGGTGAAAGGCGTTCATATCTTTGCTTTCAGGATGGTTTTAAATTATTTGCAAAATAAATTGAGTGTTTGGTCTCAGTGTGAACACATTGTGAGCACACGCGCGCACACACACACACATGTATATATAGAGAGAGTGTATGTGTGATTAGCTTTATGAACATCTTGCCATTTCTTTGCCATGGTTTCTCTTCACATGCTTCACCTCCAGATGGCACTATGAAGCAGAAAAGAAAATTACTGTGAAATAATGAGTCCAATGTAAAGTAAAATTGGAAATTGAATTATAGCTGCAGAAAAAGGACAGTAGCCTTGAGGTCCTGATCAGTCTGTACTCTTATCACTTTTGTTTGCTGTTCCATGTGTTAGGTTACTGCTGAGTTAATAACAGTGCTTTAGCAGTTCAAGGCTTTGCAGAATTGTACTGGACATGAAATAAAGCTAAAATGAATTTGTGTCCAATATCATTGACATTAGTGCTCATTACTTCTCTGCTGTAATGCCTCAAACCATCTAAAATCAATTTTAAAGATTACCCGTTATTTTATAAAGAAAATAAAATACATTTCAAACAGCAACAGAGCTGTAAGTGTAGTGTAATCTCATGAACAGTTAGTTACTCGTGTTTTTGCTGGTTGGCAGGAAACTTTTGAAGGTACAGCAGGAGGAAAATCTGTGAAACAAAATGCCGTCCACAGAATTTAATGACTTGACGTTTTGCTCCGTTACTTGGTATTAGACACGCAAATGTTAGAATTGCAGAAATGTGCATCCCCTCATCGTGCCTGTGAAAAACAGTAATGGTAGTGACTCTGCAGTAAACTCCAGCATGTTATTTTTTTCTTTTTCTTTTTTCTTTTTCTTTGCTTTTCTTTTTAACGGGAAGGGAAGAGGAAGGGGAATATTTACTCCCCCAATTGCATAAACTATAAAAGTGGATTTATTGTCTGGAAGGATACTTTTACTTTTTGTTGCAATGTTTGTCTTTGTTTGGAATGTGTGTTTATCAAGAGTCAAGGCTGAAATCCTCTTTTAGTGGCTGCTGAATGATGGCTTTTCAAACTGTAATCATGAAGCTGTTGCTGTCAAGGTGTGTGGACCTGTGAATTCTGTGTTTTGAATCATTTTCACACAGCATTTGCTGGCTTTTAGACTGAAAAGAAGTTTTTCTGTGTATTAATACACTGCACACATTGATTTTTACAGATGTCTATTTGCTATGTTTATTTTTAAGTAAAATTGTGAGAATTTAGACTGTATTAAAAAGGCTTTCTTAAGGTATGAGACTGTGCTTATTTTGAACTTCAGCAAAATCTGGCCTTTCTGAGACTGAATTTCAGCTGCACCTGGGTAGATCATTAGGGTTGTTGCAGACATTTCCTCACTGGAAGGTGTCAAAATTCGAGTTATTTGGTTGAGACTGTGTGTGTGTTTACCGAGGCAAGTGAAATGTGCATGTACGCGAGTATCTCGTGTTTTCAAGTGGACACCTCTTATTATGTATTTTAATTTGACAGATTTTTATAGGCTTGAATGAAGCCAGAAATCCTTTTGTGTGTTTATTAAATGTTAGTGTAATGTTGGCCACTTTAGAGAACAGTTTTCAGAACATATTTGTGTTTTAAAACATTACAGTCCAAACACACCATTAATCTTATTCAAGAGAAGGAACTAATCAGTTATACTTTTTATTTCAGTCAAGAGTACCTTTAAAATGCAATATTTCTTTCTGCTCTTGCTAGTTCTAACATTAATGTCATCTCTTGTTTCTTATTGCACAACAATGACATTTTTGGTAAAAACTGTAACCTAAATGACTCTTAATAGTTGTGACTTGTTTGAAGATATTTTAATAATTTTATGTGGAGCACTGTTTGGCATGGTAATAGGCTCTGATGTCTTTATTACATGAGTAAAATTCCATGCACATATTAAAAAACTCTCTTGTTAATTGTTCTAGGATTTGTGTATTAAAGAATTCCTTCTGTTAAGAAAGTTGAAGAGGAGTTGCGTATCTTTTTCTTCAAAATAGTGATAACAATCCTCAATTCTGAGGCCTTGAAAAAGTAACTCTTCAACTTTCTGTGTTACTGGAATTGATTGTATTTTGTTTACTCTCACATGATATAAGTAAATACACAGTGATAGATTTATTTGGAGACTTAATTTAAAATATATATGAACCAAATATTAAAATGGATTTTTGAAAATAATAGCTGAGATGAAATAAAATTTAAGAGTCCCTGAAAACTGTTTGATAGTAAATTAAAATCAATGTTTGGTATTAACATTTTCACTCTAGCTTAAATATACTCAAATTTGTAACAGCATAAATAATTTTGGCTAGTGTTGGCTCTGTTGTTCACAGGTATTCTGAAGTCCTGATGTTGCACATGTATGAAATCTGTTCTGCCTACACACTATCTCTCTACACACTTCTTTATTCCAACAAATTGGTGACTTGTAATTTTTATAAAAGTTCGGCTATTAAAAAAAAAGGAAAAGACCAAATTTTTCTAAGAGTATATGCCTCCAACTGCCTAAAAATCATTAATTGGTCCATGTGGTAATAACAGATGGTTAAATGGAATAAATGTCCTTGAAGTTACTCTAATAGCAGATGTGCTAACTATTAGCTTCGTATTTTTACTCACCTAAAATTCCAAATAACATAGTAAGAAAGTAACATACACCTAATCATTTTAATATGTTCATTACCTTCTGTTACTGATTTAGGATTCATCCAGAAACTTTAAAGCAGGACACCATTTAGAATTTGTTCTGAGAAAACACTTTAGAATGTGTGTGTGTGTGCAGCCTATATATAAACATTTGCCTTTTTTCCGTTTCCAGGATCCTGCAAGACACGTTGCTGCTCTCCGATAGTAGACTTCACCTCTTCTTACAGACTCAGCTAAGCCCAGAAGATATGGAGGCTTGTGTGTCTGGACAGACCAAATACTCTGTTGCTGATGCGATTCACAAGTTCGCCTCTTTGAACAGACGTTTTCCTATAGAAGATGAAGAGAGAAAAAAAGGAAAAAACGATGCAGACTCAGATTCAGAGAGGTAATTTCTGTATTTCCTTACTTTCCGAGGTTATATATCCATACATACACATGCGCATGCTTCACTTTTTTTGTTGATGTAATACTAAGATAATGAAAAAATTAATTGACTGAGATTTTATTGAGCTGTGACAGCTCATCATAGAAGTCTTCACACACACCTCCACACTGAATTAATGAATGCAGTAGAAATTCAATTATCTGCATTCTGATTATGTGAATTTCATTTAGTCAGACTTGAATTATTCGCGTTTAAATTATCTTGCTAAAAAAATATCCAACTGCACTCCAAATGGCTAATTAAAAGTCCAAATTTCCTGTCTCTCTTTGTGACTGGAGATAATTAAAGTTCTCCTCTGTTACTCAGGCTTTGAGTGTGTTGTGAAAACCAATTTCCTCCTTTTATTTTTTTTTTTTCCTCCCCCCCTCTCCCCTTTTCTGCAGTTCATCCTCCGGGCTCAGACCTAGTGATGACAGCATTTCATGTGGATGTAAAGCAAGCCCAGCTTCTGAAGAATCGTGAAAAATCATTCCTGTATTGCTATCTTAAGGACAGTACAAAGCAGTTTCTGCTCTGTTTACTGGTTATGTGTACCACATAAACAGGGCTGTCTGGTATGGCGTACCTAAAAGACCCATCGTCAATACAACCATATGTCCTTATAAAATATTCAAAACAGACCTTCATACTATCTTTTTGTTGATTTTTTTTTTTTTTAGTATATCTTGATTCAGGTCTACATGTTACCTATTTATGTTTTTGTGACTGTTAAGATCTCAGTATTGGGTAAGTGATGCTTTTTGGACATACATGGCAGTTAAAATATTTCCTTCAGTGAGTGCATGTCTTGGATCAGAAAAATAAAGATAACTTTAATAAGAAAAATAAAGATATTTGGGCTTAAAAGTTGGTATATCATATTAAACATATTCAAAGCATCTTTTTGTAATTTGCAGCAGAGAAGTTTCATCTTTAGAAGTCATTTGACATTGGTGATGAAATTACACACCCCACCAAGGTACTCACTTTTTAAAGTAGCTCAGCAACATCAGCAAAACAACATTTGTACAAACTATATGCTGCTGACAATGTGAGATATAAATACATGTTCCCATGGTCTTTCTGTAGTGTTTACAGAAAGCCTGGTTTTATCATGCTCAAGTGCTGAAGGCAAAAATTCTTGAGTGTGGTCACTTAGAAGTTTAGAAATATAAATGAAGATTACATAATTTTTAGGCTTGCTTGAGGTTCTCAGTCCCCAGGCAATTACGGATACTCATTCCCAGTGAAAATCCTGGCTAAGGCCCATTGAAACCAATGGCTGAATTCTGCACTGATCTCGCTAAGGCCAGGATTTCACCCAACATGTTTCGGTTTTGGCACCTATATTTGAAGATACTGGGAGAGGTGTTTTAGTTTAGCAGCTGAAAGGGAGGGTATCTCTCTGTTCAAGGTGATGATAATCACATAGCTATAACATGCTGTACAGACGTGGCCCTCTCCACTCTTTGGGAGTAAAAGGAGCTGCTTATTTCTTTGTGGCTGTAGTTAACGCATTGGGATATTGACTTTTTCACAAACAAAAGGCAGGCTTGAATAAAACTTCGTAACCACCAACACTTATTTTGATTAAATGTCAGTTTTGCTCTTTATTGTTCACAGCAGCTGTGTAGTGTCTTGTCCCAGATTCTGTCTAAGGAGTATGTTTCACTGTGGTGTTGTATTTATATTTGACATTTAACTGCTATTAAAAAGAGCTAGGGGGTCTGATCACCCCAGCAAAGCTTCCATTAAGTTCACTGCTGTAGTTACCAGCCTAGGAATGGATATAAATACATTGGGGTTTTTTGTTTCATTTTTTGTGTGTTTGTTTGTGTTTGGTTTTTGTTTTTTTTAGAATTCTGTGATTACTTTCGAAGAAGGAGCATTTAAACCCTGTGAATTACAGAAACAATCGATTATTAAATGGCCAGCCAATAAGGGGTAGCATAGACATGTGTGGGCATGCTTTTTAAAGCATCTAGATGGGAATCTGTGTAATTTTAGAAACATGTTTTAATAGCCTTGGGAATATCATCTCTTAAGTAACTACTTTAAGCCACTCTATTTTGTTGATGGCAGCACTTTTTTAAGATATATATCTGTGTTTCTTTTCCCTTGATCTTACTGAATTGCACAAATGTATCTATTCACTTTCTCAGCTTGTGTGTAAGTTAGCAGTAACGCTATTTTAATGTAAAAGTGATAACATTTCATTAAAGCAACAAGTTATCATTAAAAGTAGTTTAAAAATAGCTAGTTTTGCCAGGCAGAGATTTTGATTACTTTTCTTCTTTTTTTTTTTTTAAATAAGTTGGCACATTACAAGAAAAATTGTTTAGCAAATTTATTTAAAAAATGCAAGGGGGTATCAAAACAAAAACTGGAATAATGTCTGAGATTGATATTAATGTGTTTATTTAACACAATGTGGGTTTTTCTTTTGCTTTAAAAGATTGAGCTAAACTGTTGAAGCACTTTACAATTCTGGCCTATCGGACACTGTATCTGAAAAAAATCAGTATCTGAAAAAAATTACAGAAACACAGGGTTTGGAAAGCCTTTGAGGCCATTTTTTATTCTTTAATTCTAGGAGCTTATTCTGTATGCCAACAAGTACTTTTCAAATCAAGATGTTTCTGAAATAAATATTTGTTTTCTAATAGCTCTATTGTTGGTCTGTTATTTTCTTCGTCATCTTGTTAAAAAATCCTAAGACTACTATAACAGACCTTTCTTCTCAGCTTTGAAAGAAATTTGTTTAAATATTTATCTTTTGAATGCTGCTTGTGTCGCTAGTATTATTGGAATTTTTTGTATTAAAGGGTGAGGAAAAGTATTACATGCTCTCTGGTATGTCCACTTTCTGTATCAGCTATATGTAGCTGCATATAAATGCTTTAAGACATTTTGTTTCATTTGGAATATTAAATGTAACTGTTACAAATTTAAATGTAAAAAAAAAATCTAATGTCATTTGTGACATCAATGATTTGGTGATTTTTCAACACTAGTGTGCAGTTTGATCAGTTGATCGCTGGTATTTTGATTCTCATTTTTTAGTTTTGAATAGTGCTGACGTTTCCTGCTAGGTTGTTGTTGTCGGGTTTTTTTTTAAATAGGTTAATATCTAATTTATAAATTAGAAATAGTAATCAGATTACATTCTATCTAATTGCAGTAATTCTACATTCAAGATCTGTGCTTTATCTTTTGCTTGGAACTTTATACCCTCATTTTTATGATGATTTCTTAAAAGCTTTTAAGTAATTAAATAAAACAAGTTACTACTTTCTAGCTCATGTTTTAACCTGCCAGTGAGGTTTCCTTTATTTCAATATCAATATCCTAATGACCTTATGACTTATCATGTGTAATTTACTCTTCAATTATTTTTGTAATATGTGTATACAAACACATGTATATACAGTATATCTCTGTATATACAGTGTATCTGTATATATACAGTGTATATATATGTGTGTGTGTGTATATATATATATATATACACACACTGTGTGTATACACACACACTTGTATTTGGGTTTTCACTTCTTTACATTTTCTACAAAAAGAATAACAAAAACTAACCAGAAGGATGGTGTATTTGGAATGAAATTTGTTTAAATAGTAGTGTATTTAAATAATAGCAGCGTAGTTCTATAAGCATTGAGGTAAAATTATACTTTAAATGCCTCACTGCAAACTTCGGTGTCCACGTCTTTTTTTGAAACACTGATTTATTTTTTTCCAGAGGACTATTTAATTTTTTATAATTATTATTAATTATTAAAACAGTGTTTGTGACTTGCTCTGTTATAAATTACACGGTACAGAGAAAAGAATTAACCTTGTGTGTTTCTGTGTCGTCTCGCTGTAGCTGCAGGACTAGGCGCGGGGCTAAGGACCGGGGGCTTTACCTTTCTTCCCTAGCATTTACAGTGTTGCAAAAATGTAAATAATAATTTCCAGTCTCAGGCTGATCCTTTTCATGAAAGGCCTAAACGCTTTAGTAAAGACACAATTATTCTCTTCTTCGGCGTTAAAAATGCTCTATAACGGTTTCAGCCGCTCCCTTGCCTTCTGGAACAAACCTCCCTAGAAATTAAATCAAGTGGCCGTGTGAAAAAGAGACCGAACTTTCGCCTTTGGGCTCTAACCCCACGCGGTTTCGGCTTGCGGGGCGCCCGCGGCATCCGCCCCGGCTGCTGCGGGCGCGGCCCCGCGGGGCTCCGCCGCCGAGCGAGCGGCGAGCGCGGGGCAGGGCTTAGAAACAGGAGGGAGGGGGGAAAACAAAACAACGGGCGAGAAACGGGGAGAAGGCAGGCAGGCAGCATCCCCGACCGCGCTCCGCGCTGCCCCCGGCCCGGCCCTTCCTCGCCCTGCCCTGCCTTGCCCCGGGGCCGCGGAGCGCGGCGCGGCGAGCGCCTTACCTGGGGCCGCGGTGCTCTCCGCCCCGCTCCGCTCCGCTCCGCCCCGCGCCCGCCCGCC